>NQII01006470.1:95528-128065 GCA_002778355.1 Clitarchus hookeri | reverse complement strand
TACGGACACAAGAGGTGTAAACAGACGGGAGACTGGAGTGTAAGTTGTCCACCTGAACTTACTGCGCAACACACCTGATCGCTCTGGCTTCTCACGTGCTTAGTAATAACTACGGACACAAGAGGAGAAACAAGGCGGGAGGCTGGAATGTGAGTTGTCCACCTGAACTTACTGCGCACCACACCTGCATGCTCCAGCTTATCACCTACTTAGTAATAACTACGGACACAAGAGGTGTAAGCATTCGAGATGCTGGAGTGTGAGTTGTCCACCTGAACTTACTGCGCACCACACCTGCATGCTCCAGCTTATCACCTACTTAGTAATAACTACGGACACAAGAGGTGTAAGCATTCGAGATGCTGGAGTGTGAGTTGTCCACCTGAACTAACTGCGCACCACACCTGCATGCTCCAGCTTCTCACCTGCTTAGTAAAAACTACGGACACAAGAGGTACAAACAGTTGGGAGACTGGAGTGTGAGTTGTCCACCTGAACTTACTGCGCAACACACATGCACGCTCTGGCTTCTCACCTGCTTAGTAATAACTACGGACACAAGAGGTGCAAACAGGCGGGAGACTGGAGTGTAAATTGTCCACCTGAACTTACTGCGCAACACACCTGCACGCTATGGCTTCTCTAACCTGCTTAGTAATAACTACGGACACAAGAGGTGAAATCAGGCGGGAGACTGGAGTGTGAGTTGTCCACCTGTACTACCTGTGAACAATACCTGCATGCTCCGGCTGCTCACCTGTTTAGTAATAACTACGGACACAAGAGGTGCAAACAGGCGGGAGACTGGAGTGTAAGTTGTCCACCTGTACTAACTGCGCACCACACCTGAACGATCCGGCTTCTAAAATGCCTAGTAATAACTACTGACACAGGACGTGAAAACAGGCAGGATACTGGAGTGTGAGTTGTCCACCTGTAGTACCTGTGAACAATACCTGCCTGCTCCAGCTNCGTGAAAACAGGCAGGATACTGGAGTGTGAGTTGTCCACCTGTAGTACCTGTGAACAATACCTGCCTGCTCCAGCTGCTCACCTGCTTAGTAATAACTACGGACACAAGAGGTGCAAACAGGCGGGAGACTGGAGTGTAAATTGTCCACCTGAACTTACTGCGCAACACTCCTGCACGCTATGGCTTCTCTAACCTGCTTAGTAATAACTACGGACACAAGAGGTGAAACCAGGCGGGAGACTGGACAGTGAGTTGTCCACCTGTACTACCTGTGAACAATACCTGCATGCTCCGGCTGCTCACCTGTTTAGTAATAACTACGGACACAAGAGTTGCAAACAGGCGGGAGACTGGAGTGTAAGTTGTCCACCTGAACTTACTGCGCACCACACCTGCACGCTCTGGCTTCTCTCACCTACTTAGTAATAACTACGGACACAAGAGGTGAAACCAGGCGGAAGACTGGAGTGTGAGTTGTCCACCTGTACTACCTGTGAACAATACCTGCATGCTCCGGCTGCTCACCTGTTTAGTAATAACTACGGACACAAGAGGTGCAAACAGGCGGGAGACTGGAGTGTAAGTTGTCCACCTGAACTTACTGCGCACCACACCTGCACGCTCTAGCTTCTCTCACCTGCTTAGTAATAACTACGGACACAAGAGGAGAAAAAAGGCGGGAGGCAGGAGTGTGAGTTGTCCACCTGAACTAACTGCGCACCACACCTGCACACTCCGGTTGCACACCTGCTTAGTAATAACTACGGACACAGGAGGTGCAAACAGGTGGGAGGCTGGAGAGGGAGATCTACACCTGTACTACCTGTGAACCACACCTGCATGCTCCAGCTTCTCCCCTACTTAGTAATAACTAGAAACACAAAAGGTGCAAACAGGCGGGAGGCTGGAGTGTGAGTTGTCCACCTGTACTAACTGGGCACCACAACTGCAAGCTTCGGTTTCTCACCTGCTTAGTAATAACAACGGACACAGGAGGTGCAAACATGTGGGAGGCTGGAGTGTGAGTTGTCCACTTGTACTACCTGTGAACCACACCTGCATGCTCCGACTTCTCACCTTCTTGGTAATAACTAGGAACACAGAAGGTGCAAACAGGCGGGAGGCTGGAGTGTGAGTTGTCCACCTGTACTAAATGCGCACCACACCTGCATGCTCCAGCTTCTCACCTGCTTAGTAATAACTACGGACACAGGAGGTGCAAATAGGCGGGAGGCTGGAGTGTGAGTTGTCCACCTGTACTACCTGTGAACCACACCTGCATGCTCCAGCTTCTCACCTGCTTAGTAATAACTACGGACACAGGAGGTGCAAACAGGCGGGAGGCTGGAGTGTGAGTTGTCCACCTGTTCTACCTATGAACCACACCTGCATGCTCAGACTTCTCACTTGCTTAGTAATAACTAGAAACACAGAAGGTGCAAACACGCGGGAGGCTGGAGTGTGAGTTGTCCACCTGTACTAACTGGGCACCACAACTGCACGCTCCGGTTTCTCACCTGCTTAGTAAAATATAAGGACATAGGAGGTGCAAACAGGCGAGAGGCTGGAAAGTGCGTTGTCCACCTGTACTAACTGCGCACCATATTTGCACAATCCGGCTTCTAACTTTCCTAGTAATAACAAGGGACACAGAAGGTACAAACAGGAGGAAGGCTGGAGAGTGAGTTGTCCACCTGTACTAACTGCGCACCACACCTGCACACTCTGGGTTCTTACCTGCATAGTAAAAACCACGGACACACGAGGTGCAAACAGGCGGGATACTGGAGTGTGAGTTGTCCATTTCTACTGACCGTGAACCAAATATGCAAGCTCTGGCTTCTCACATGCTTAGTAATAACTTTGGACACAAGAGGTGAAAACAAGTGGGATGCCGGAGTGTGAGTTATCCACTAGTTAAACTGTGAACCACACATGCAAGATCTGGCTGCTCACCTGCTTAGTAATATCTACGGACACAGGAGGTGCAAACAGGCGGGAGGCACGAGTGTGAGTTCTCCCTCTGTACTACCTGTGTACCACACCTGCACACTCCGGCTGCTCACCTGCTTAGTAATAACTACGGATACAAGAGGTGCAAACAGGCGGGAGACTGGAATGTGATTTGTCCACTTGTACTAACTGTGAACCACACCTGCACGCTCCTGCTTCTCACCTGGTTAGTAATAACTACGGACACTGGAGATGCAAACAAACGGAAGGCTGGAGTGTGAGTTGTCCACATGTACTAACTGCGCACCAAACTTGCATGCTCCAGCTTCTCATCTGCTTAGTAATAACTACGTCACAGGAGGTGCAAACTGGAGGGAGACTGGAATGTGAGTTGTCTACTTGTACTAACTGTGAACCACACCTACACGCTCCTGCGTCTCACCTGCTTAGTAATAACTACGGACACAAGAGGTGCAAACAGACGGGTAGCTGGAGTGTGAGTTGTCCACCTGTACTAAATGCGCACCATACCTGTATGCTCCAGCTTCTCACCTGCTTAGTAATAACTACGGACACAGGAGGTGCAAACAGGCGGGAGGCTGGAGTGTGAGTTGTCCACCTGTACTACCTGTGAACCACACCTGCACACTCCAGCTTCTCACCTGCTTAGTAATAACTACGGACACAGGAGGTGCAAACAGGCGGGAGGCTGGAGTGTGAGTTGTCCACCTGTACTACCTGTGAACCACACCTGCACGCTCCAGCTTCTCACCTGCTTAGTAATAACTACGGACACAGGAGGTGCAAACCGGTGGGATGCTGGAGTGTTAGTTGTCCACCTGTACTACCTGTGAACCACACCTGCATGCTCCAGCTTCTCACCTGCTTAGTAATAACTACGGACACAGGAGGTGCAAACAGGCGGGAGGCTGGAGTGTGAGTTGTCCACCTGTTCTACCTATGAACCACACCTGCATGCTCAGACTTCTCACTTGCTTAGTAATAACTAGAAACACAGAAGGTGCAAACAGGCGGGAGGCTGGAGTGTGAGTTGTCCACCTGTACTAACTGGACACCACAACTGCAAGCTTCGGTTTCTCACCTGCTTAGTAATAACAACGGACACAGGAGGTGCAAACATGTGAGAGGCTGGAGTGTGAGTTGTCCACTTGTACTACCTGTGAACCACACCTGCATACTCCGACTTCTCACCTTCTTAGTAATAACTAGGAACACAGAAGGTGCAAACAGGCGGGAGGCTGGAGTGTGAGTTGTCCACCTGTACTAAATGCGCACCACACCGGCATGATCCAGCTTCTCACCTGCTTAGTAATAACTACGGACACAGGAGGTGCAAATAGGCGGGAGGCTGGAGTGTGAGTTGTCCACCTGTACTACCTGTGCACCACACCTGCATGCTCCAGCTTCTCACCTGCTTAGTAATAACTACGGACACAAGAGGTGAAACCAGGCGGGAGACTGGAGTGTGAGTTGTCCACCTGTACTACCTGTGAACAATACCTGCATGCTCCGGCTGCTCACCTGTTTAGTAATAACTACGGACACAAGAGGTGCAAACAGGCGGGAGACTGGAGTGTAAGTTGTCCACCTGAACTTACTGCGCACCACACCTGCACGCTCTGGCTTCTCTAACCTGCTTAGTAATAACTACGGACACAAGAGGTGAAACCAGGCGGAAGACTGGAGTGTGAGTTGTCCACCTGTACTACCTGTGAACAATACCTGCATGCTCCGGCTGCTCACCTGTTTAGTAATAACTACGGACACAAGAGGTGCTAACAGGAGGGAGACTGGAGTGTAAGTTGTCCACCTGAACTTACTGCGCACCACACCTGCACGCTCTAGCTTCTCTCACCTGCTTAGTAATAACTACGGACACAAGAGGAGAAAAAAGGCGGGAGGCAGGAGTGTGAGTTGTCCACCTGAACTAACTGCGCACCACACCTGCACACTCCGGTTGCACACCTGCTTAGTAATAACTACGGACACAGGAGGTGCAAACAGGTGGGAGGCTGGAGAGGGAGATCTACACCTGTACTACCTGTGAACCACACCTGCATGCTCCAGCTTCTCACCTACTTAGTAATAACTAGAAACACAAAAGGTGCAAACAGGCGGGAGGCTGGAGTGTGAGTTGTCCACCTGTACTAACTGGGCACCACAACTGCAAGCTTCGGTTTCTCACCTGCTTAGTAATAACAACGGACACAGGAGGTGCAAACATGTGGGAGGCTGGAGTGTGAGTTGTCCACTTGTACTACCTGTGAACCACACCTGCATGCTCCGACTTCTCACCTTCTTAGTAATAACTAGGAACACAGAAGGTGCAAACAGGCGGGAGGCTGGAGTGTGAGTTGTCCACCTGTACTAAATGCGCACCACACCTGCATGCTCCAGCTTCTCACCTGCTTAGTAATAACTACGGACACAGGAGGTGCAAACAGGCGGGAGGCTGGAGTGTGAGTTGTCCACCTGTTCTACCTATGAACCACACCTGCATGCTCAGACTTCTCACTTGCTTAGTAATAACTAGAAACACAGAAGGTGCAAACACGCGGGAGGCTGGAGTGTGAGTTGTCCACCTGTACTAACTGGGCACCACAACTGCACGCTCCGGTTTCTCACCTGCTTAGTAAAATATAAGGACATAGGAGGTGCAAACAGGCGAGAGGCTGGANCAACTGCACGCTCCGGTTTCTCACCTGCTTAGTAAAATATAAGGACATAGGAGGTGCAAACAGGCGAGAGGCTGGAAAGTGCGTTGTCCACCTGTACTAACTGCGCACCATATTTGCACAATCCGGCTTCTAACTTTCCTAGTAATAACAAGGGACACAGAAGGTACAAACAGGAGGAAGGCTGGAGAGTGAGTTGTCCACCTGTACTAACTGCGCACCACACCTGCACACTCTGGGTTCTTACCTGCATAGTAAAAACCACGGACACACGAGGTGCAAACAGGCGGGATACTGGAGTGTGAGTTGTCCATTTCTACTGACCGTGAACCAAATATGCAAGCTCTGCGAAGAGTGTACGAATCATTATTGAAACCTGTGTTCTCCACTTTACAAGTGGGATGCCGGAGTGTGAGTTATCCAGTAGTTAAACTGTGAACCACACATGCAAGATCTGGCTGCTCACCTGCTTAGTAATATCTACGGACACAGGAGGTGCAAACAGGCGGGAGGCACGAGTGTGAGTTCTCCCCCTGTACTACCTGTGTACCACACCTGCACACTCCGGCTGCTCACCTGCTTAGTAATAACTACGGATACAAGAGGTGCAAACAGGCGGGAGACTGGAATGTGATTTGTCCACTTGTACTAACTGTGAACCACACCTGCACGCTCCTGCTTCTCACCTGGTTAGTAATAACTACGGACACTGGAGATGCAAACAAACGGAAGGCTGGAGTGTGAGTTGTCCACATGTACTAACTGCGCACCAAACTTGCATGCTCCAGCTTCTCATCTGCTTAGTAATAACTACGTCACAGGAGGTGCAAACTGGAGGGAGACTGGAATGTGAGTTGTCTACTTGTACTAACTGTGAACCACACCTACACGCTCCTGCGTCTCACCTGCTTAGTAATAACTACGGACACAAGAGGTGCAAACAGACGGGTAGCTGGAGTGTGAGTTGTCCACCTGTACTAAATGCGCACCATACCTGTATGCTCCAGCTTCTCACCTGCTTAGTAATAACTACGGACACAGGAGGTGCAAACAGGCGGGAGGCTGGAGTGTGAGTTGTCCACCTGTACTAACTGGGCACCACACCTGCACGCTCCGGTTTCTCACCTGCTTAGTAAAATATAAGGACATAGGAGGTGCAAACAGGCGAGAGGCTGGAAAGTGCGTTGTCCACCTGTACTAACTGCGCACCATATTTGCACAATCCGGCTTCTAACTTTCCTAGTAATAACAAGGGACACAGAAGGTACAAACAGGAGGAAGGCTGGAGAGTGAGTTGTCCACCTGTACTAACTGCGCACCACACCTGCACACTCTGGGTTCTTACCTGCATAGTAAAAACCACGGACACACGAGGTGCAAACAGGCGGGATACTGGAGTGTGAGTTGTCCATTTCTACTGACCGTGAACCAAATATGCAAGCTCTGGCTTCTCACATGCTTAGTAATAACTTTGGACACAAGAGGTGAAAACAAGTGGGATGCCGGAGTGTGAGTTATCCACTAGTTAAACTGTGAACCACACATGCAAGATCTGGCTGCTCACCTGCTTGGTAATATCTACGGACACAGGAAGTGCAAACAGGCGGGAGGCACGAGTGTGAGTTCTCCCTCTGTACTACCTGTGTACCACACCTGCACACTCCGGCTGNTAGTAATATCTACGGACACAGGAGGTGCAAACAGGCGGGAGGCACGAGTGTGAGTTCTCCCTCTGTACTACCTGTGTACCACACCTGCACACTCCGGCTGCTCACCTGCTTAGTAATAACTACGGATACAAGAGGTGCAAACAGGCGGGAGACTGGAATGTGATTTGTCCACTTGTACTAACTGTGAACCACACCTGCACGCTCCTGCTTCTCACCTGGTTAGTAATAACTACGGACACTGGAGATGCAAACAAACGGAAGGCTGGAGTGTGAGTTGTCCACATGTACTAACTGCGCACCAAACTTGCATGCTCCAGCTTCTCATCTGCTTAGTAATAACTACGTCACAGGAGGTGCAAACTGGAGGGAGACTGGAATGTGTGTTGTCTACTTGTACTAACTGTGAACCACACCTACACGCTCCTGCGTCTCACCTGCTTAGTAATAACTACGGACACAAGAGGTGCAAACAGACGGGCAGCTGGAGTGAGAGTTGTCCACCTGTACTAAATGCGCACCATACCTGTATGCTCCAGCTTCTCACCTGCTTAGTAATAACTACGGACACAGGAGGTGCAAACAGGCGGGAGACACGAGTGTGAGTTCTCCCTCTGTACTACCTGTGTACCACACCTGCACACTCCGGCTGCTCACCTGCTTAGTAATAACTACGGATACAAGAGGTGCAAACAGGCGGGAGACTGGAATGTGATTTGTCCACTTGTACTAACTGTGAACCACACCTGCACGCTCCTGCTTCTCACCTGGTTAGTAATAACTACGGACACTGGAGATGCAAACCAACGGAAGGCTGGAGTGTGAGTTGTCCACATGTACTAACTGCGCACCAAACTTGCATGCTCCAGCTTCTCATCTGCTTAGTAATAACTACGTCGCAGGAGGTGCAAACTGGAGGGAGACTGGAATGTGAGTTGTCTACTTGTACTAACAGTGAACCACACCTACACGCTCCTGCTTCTCACCTGCTTAGTAATAACTACGGACACAAGAGGTGCAAACAGACGGNAGTAATAACTTTGGACACAAGAGGTGAAAACAAGTGGGATGCCGGAGTGTGAGTTATCCACTAGTTAAACTGTGAACCACACATGCAAGATCTGGCTGCTCACCTGCTTAGTAATATCTACGGACACAGGAGGTGCAAACAGGCGGGAGGCACGAGTGTGAGTTCTCCCTCTGTACTACCTGTGTACCACACCTGCACACTCCGGCTGCTCACCTGCTTAGTAATAACTACGGATACAAGAGGTGCAAACAGGCGGGAGACTGGAATGTGATTTGTCCACTTGTACTAACTGTGAACCACACCTGCACGCTCCTGCTTCTCACCTGGTTAGTAATAACTACGGACACTGGAGATGCAAACAAACGGAAGGCTGGAGTGTGAGTTGTCCACATGTACTAACTGCGCACCAAACTTGCATGCTCCAGCTTCTCATCTGCTTAGTAATAACTACGTCACAGGAGGTGCAAACTGGAGGGAGACTGGAATGTGAGTTGTCTACTTGTACTAACTGTGAACCACACCTACACGCTCCTGCTTCTCACCTGCTTAGTAATAACTACGGACACAAGAGGTGCAAACAGACGGGTAGCTGGAGTGTGAGTTGTCCACCTGTACTAAATGCGCACCATACCTGTATGCTCCAGCTTCTCACCTGCTTAGTAATAACTACGGACACAGGAGGTGCAAATAGGTGGGAGGCTGGAGTGTGAGTTGTCATCCTGTACTACCTGTGAACCACACCTGCATGCTCCGACTTCTCACCTGCTTAGTAATAACTTGAAACACAGAAGGTGCAAACAGGCGAGAGGCTGGAGTATCAGTTGTCCACCTGTGCTAAATGCTCACCATACCTGTATGCTCCAGCTTCTCACCTGCTTAGTAATAACTACGGACACAGGAGGTGCAAACAGGTGGGAGGCTGGAGTGTGAGTTGTCAACCTGTACTACCTGTGAACAAAAGCTGCATGCTCCAGCTTCTCACCTGCTTAGTAATAACTACGGACACAGGAGGTGCAAACAGGCGGGAGGCTGGAGTGTGAGTTGTCCACCTGTACTACCTGTGTACCACACCTGCGCACTCTGGCTTCTCACCTGCTTAGTAATAACTTGAAACACAGAAGGTGCTAACAGACGGGCAGCTGGAGTGTGAGTTGTCCACCTGTACTAAATGCGCACCATACCTGTATGCTCCAGGCTCCAGCTACTCACCTGCTTAGTAATTACTACGGACACAGGAGGTGCAAACAGGCGGGAGGCTGGAGTGTGAGTTGTCCACCTGTACTACCTGTGTACCACACCTGCACGCACTGGCTTCTCACCTGCTTAGTAATAACTTGAAACACAGAAGGTGCAAACAGACGGGCAGCTGGAATGTGAGTTGTCCACCTTTACTAGATGCGCACTATACCTGTATGCTCCAGCTTCTCACCTGCTTAGTAATAACAAGGAACACAGAAGGTGCAAACAGGCGGGAGGCTGTAGTGTGAGTTGTCCACCTGTACTAAATGCGCACCACACGTGCATGCTCCATCTTCTCACCTGCTTAGTAATAACTACGGACACAGGAGGTGCAAACAGGCGGGAGGCTGGAGTGTGAGTTGTCAACCTGTACTACCTGTGTACCACACCTGCACGCACTGGCTTCTCACCTGCTTAGTAATAACTTGAAACACAGAAGGTGCAAACAGACGGGCAGCTGGAATGTGAGTTGTCCACCTTTACTAGATGCGCACTATACCTGTATGCTCCAGCTTCTCACCTGCTTAGTAATAACAAGGAACACAGAAGGTGCAAACAGGCGGGAGGCTGTAGTGTGAGTTGTCCACCTGTACTAAATGCGCACCACACGTGCATGCTCCAGCTTCTCACCTGCTTAGTAATAACTACGGACACAGGAGGTGCAAACAGGCGGGAGGCTGGAGTGTGAGTTGTCAACCTGTACTACCTGTGAACCACACCTGCATGCTCTAGCTTCTCACCTGCTTAGATATAACTACGGACACAGTAGGTGCAAACCGGTGGGATGCTGGAGTGTTAGTTGTCCACCTGTACTACCTGTGAACCACACCTGCATGCTCCAGCTTCTCACCTGCTTAGTAATAACTATGGACACAGGAGGTGAAAACAGTCAGGAGGCTAGAGTGTGATTTGTCCACTTGTACTAAATATGTACCACACCTGCATGCTCCGGCTTCTCACTTGCTTAGTAATAACTACGGACACAGGAGGTGCAAACCGCCGGGCGCCTGGAGTGTGACTTGTCCACCTGTACTAACTGCGCACCAAACCTGCATGCTCCTGCTGCTCACCTGCTTAGTAATAACTACGGACACAGGATGTAAAAACAAGTGGGATGCTGGAGTGTGAGTTATCCACCAGTTAAACTGTGAACCACACATGCAAGCTGTGGCTTTTCAACTGCTTAGTAATAACTATGGACAGAGGAGGTGTAAACATGCGGGAGGCTGGAGTGTGAGTTTTCCACCTGTACTAATTGCGCACCACACTTGCACAATCAGGCTTCTCACCTTCTTAGTATTAACTACGGACACAAGAGGTGCAAACAGGCGGGAAACTGGAGTGTGAGTTGTTAACCTGTACTAACTGCGCACCACTCCTGCACTCTCCGGCTTCTCACCTGCTTAGTAAAAACCAAGGACACAGGATGTGTAAACTGACAGGAGGCTGGAGTGTGAGTTGTCAACATGTACTAACTGCGCACCATACCTGAATGCTCTAGCTTCTCACCTGCTTAGTATTGACTACGGACACAAGAGGTGCAAACAGGCGGGAGTTTGGAGTGTGAGTTGTCCACCTGTTCTAACTGTGCACTACACCTGCACACCCCGGCTTCTCACCGGCTTAGTAAAAACTACGGACACAGGATGTGTAAACTGACAGGAGGCTGGAGTGTGAGTTGTTAACCTGTACTAACTGCGCACCACTTCTGCACTCTCCGGCTTCTCACCTGCTTAGTAATAACTATGGACACAGGAGGTGCAAACAGGCGGGAAACTGGACGGTGAGTTGTTTACCTCTACTAACTAAGCACCACACCTTCGCGCTCCAGCTTCTCACCTGCTTAGTATAAACTACGGACACAAGAGGTGCAAACAGGCGGGAGTTTGGAGTGTGAGTTGTCCACCTGTACAACCTGTGAACAAAACCTGCACACTCCGGCTTCTCAACTGCTTAGTAATAACTACGGACATAGGAGGTGCAAACCGGCAGGCGGCTGGAGTGTGACTTGTCCACCTGTACTAACTGCGCACCACATCTATACTCTCCGGCTGCACACCTGCTTAGAAATAACTTAGGACACAGGAGACGCAAACAGAATGGCGGCTGGAGTGTGAGTTGTCAACCTGTACTAAATGCGCACCACACCTGTATGCTCCAGCTTTTCAAGGGTTTAGTTATAACTACGGACACAGGAAGTGCAAACAGGCGGGAGACTGGAGTGTGAGTTGTCCACCTGTACTACTTGTACACCATACCTGCACGCTCTGGCTTCTCACCTGCTTAGTAATAACTTCAGACCAAGGAGGTACAATCAGGTGAGAGGCTAGAGTGTGAGTTGTCCACCTGTACTAACTGCGCACCATATTTTCACAATCCGGCTTCTAACCTTCCTAGTAATAACAAGGGACACAAAAGGTACAAACAGGCGGGAGGCTGGAGAGTGAGTTGTCCACCTGTTTTAACTGTGAACCACATTTACACGCTCCGGCTTCACACCTGCTTAGTAATAACTACGGACACAGGAGATGCAAACAGAACGGCGGCTGGAGTGTGAGTTGTCCACCTCTACTAACTGTGAACAAAACCTGCACACTATGGCTTCTCACCTGCTTAGTAATAACTACGGACACAGGAGGTGCAAACCGGCGGGCGGCTGGAGTGTGAGTTGTCCGCCTGTACTAACTGTGCACCACACCTGCACGCTCCGGCTGCTCACCTGCTTAGTAATAACTAAGGAGACAGGGGGTGTAAAATTGCGGGAGGCTGGGGTGTGAGTTGTCCACCTGTACTAACTGCGCAACAAACCTGCATGCTCCAGCTTCTCACCTTCTTAGTAATAACTACGAACACAGGAGTTCCAAACAGGCGGGAAACTGGAGTATGAGTTGTCCACCTGTACTAAATGCGCTCCGAACCTGCACGCTACGGCTTCTCACCTGCTTAGTAATAACTACAGACACAAGAGGTGCAAACAGGCGGGAAACTGGAGTGTGAGTTGTTTACCTGTACTAACTGAGCACCACACCTGCACGCTCCGGCTTCTCACCTGCTTAGTAATAACTACAGACAAAGGAGGTGCAAACAGGCGGGAGACTGGAGTGTGAGTTGTCCGCCTGTACTGACTGTGCACCACACCTGCACGCTACGGCTGCTCACCTGCTTAGTAATAACGACGGACACAGGAGGTGCAAACAGGCGGGAGACTGGAATGTTAGTTGCCCACCTGTACTAACTGCCCACCAGTTCTGCACGCTCTGAGATCTTATCTGCTTAGTAATAACTACAGACACACGAGGTGCAAACAGGCGGGAGGCTGGAGTGTGAGTGTTCCACTTTTACTAACTGCAAACCACACCTGCGCGCTCCGGTTTATCAGCTTCTTCATAATAACTTCGGCCACTGGAGGTGAAAAAAGTTGGATGCTGGAGTGGGAGTTATTCACCAGTTAAACTGTGAACCACACATGCACGCTCTGGCTTCTCAACTGCTTAGTAATAACGACTGACACAGGAGGTGCAAACTTGCGGGAGGCTGGAGTGTGAATTGTCCACCTGTACTAACTGCATACCACACCTGCATGCTCTGGCTTCGCACCTGCTTAGTATTAACTATGGACACAAGAGGCGCGAACAGGCAGGAGACTGAAGTGTGAATTGTCCACCTTTTCTAACTGCGCACTACACCTGCAAGCCCCGGCTTCTCACCTGCTTAGTAATAACTATGGACACAGGATGTGTAAACTGGAAGGAGGCTGGAGTGTGAGTTGTCAACATGTACTAACTGCGCACCATACCTGAATGCTCCAGCTTCTCACCTGCTTAGTAATAACAACGGACACAGGAGGTGCAAACAGGCAGGAAACTGGAGTGTGAGTGGTTTACCTGTNGGTGCAAACAGGCAGGATACTGGAGTGTGAGTGGTTTACCTGTACTAACTGTGACCACACCTGCACGCTCCGGCTTCTCGCCTGCTTAGTAATAACTACGAACACAGGAGGCGCAAACAGAACGGAGGCTAAAGTTGAGTTGTTTACCTGTACTAACTGCGCACCACACCTACACGCTCCGGCTTCTCACCAGCTTAGTAATAACTACGGACGCAGCAGGTACAAACAGGCGGGAGACTGAAGTGTGAGTTGTCCACCTGTACTAACTGTACACAACACCTGCTACCGCGGCTTCTCACTTGCTTACTAATAATTCCGGACACAGGAGGTGCAAACAGGCGGGAGAATGGAGTGTGAGATTTCGATGTGTTCTAACAACGCGCCACACCTGCACGCTCCTGCTTCTCACCTGCTTAGTAATAACAACGGAGACAGGAGGTGCAAACAGGCAGGAAACTGGAGTGTGAGTTGTTTACCTGTACTAACTGCGCACCATACCTGAATGCTCCAGCTTCTCACCTGATTAGTAATAGTAACGGACACAGAAGGTGCAAACAGGCAGGCGGCTGGAGTGTGAATTGTCCACCTGTACTAACTGCGCAACAAACCTGCATGCTCCAGCTTCTCACCTGCTTAGTAATAACTACGGACACAGGAGGTGCAAACAGGCAGGCGGCTGGAGTGTGAATTGTCCACCTGTACTAACTGCGCACCACACCTGCACGCCAAGGCTTCTCACCTGCTTAGTAATAACTACGGACACAGGATGTGTAAACTGGCAGGAGGCTTGAGTGTGAGTTGTCCACCTGTACTAACTGTGCACCACACCTTCACGCTCTGAGATCTTATCTGCTTAGTAATAACTACAGACACACGAGGTGCAAACAGGCGGGATGCTGGAGTGTGAGTTGTCCACCTGTTTTAAATGTGAACAACACCTGTACGCTCCGGCTTCTCACCTGTTAAATAAAAACTAAGGACTAGGGAGGTGCAAACAGGCGGATGCTGGAGTGTGAGTTGCCCACCTGTACTAACTGCCCACCACACCTGCACGCTCTGAGATCTTATCTGCTTAGTAATAACTACAGACACACGAGGTGCAAACAGGCGGGAGGCTGGAGTGTGAGTGTTCCACCTCTACTAACTGCAAACCACACCTGCGCGCTCCGGTTTATCAGCTAATTCATTATAACTTCAGCCACTGGAGGTGAAAACAAGTGGGATGCTGGATTGTGAGTTATCCAGCAGTTAAACTGTGAACCACACATGCAAGCTTTGGCTTCTTACCTGCTTAGTAATAACTTTGGACACTGGAGGTGAAAACAAGTGGGATGCTGGAGTGTGAGTTATCCAGCAGTTAAACTGTGAACGACACATGCAAGCTCTGGCTTTGCAACTGCTCAGTAATAACTATGGACACAGGAGGTGCAAACAAGTGGGAGGCTGGTGTGTGATTTGTCCACCTGTACTAACTGCGCACCACACCTGCACACTCTGGGTTCTTACCTGCTTAGTAATAACTACGGACACACGAGGTGCAAACAGGCGGGAGGCTGGAGTGTGAGTTGTCCACCTCTACTGACTGTGAACCACACATGCAAGCTCTGGCTTCTCACCTGCTTAGTAATAACTTTGGACACAGGAGGTGCAAACAAGTGGGGTGCTGTAGTGTGAGTTATCCACCAGTTAAACTGTGAACCATACATGCAAGCTTTGGCTTCTCACCTGCTTAGTAATAACTTTGGACACAGGAGGTGTAAACAAGTGGGATGCTGGAGTGTGAGTTATCCACCAGTTAAACTGTGAACCACACATGCTAGCTCTGGCTTCTCACCTGCTTAGTAATAACTTTGGACACAGGAGGTGCAAACAAGCGGGTGTCTGGAGTGTGAGTTGCCCACCTGTACTAACTGCGCACCAAACCTGAATGCTCCAGCTTCTCACCTGCTTAGTAATAACAACGGACACTGGAGGTGCAAACAGGCAGGAAACTGGAGTGTGAGTTGTCCACCTGTACTAATTGCGCACCACACCTGCACAATCCGGCTTCTCACCTGCTTAGTAATAACTACGGACACAAGAGGTGCAAACAGGCAGGAGACTGAAGTGTGAATTGTCCACCTGTTCTAACAGCGCACTACACCTGCTGCTCCAGCTTCTCACCTGCTTAGTAATAACTACGAACACAGGAGGTGCANGCCCACCTGTACTAACTGCGCACCAAACCTGAATGCTCCAGCTTCTCACCTGCTTAGTAATAACAACGGACACTGGAGGTGCAAACAGGCAGGAAACTGGAGTGTGAGTTGTCCACCTGTTCTAATTGCGCACCACACCTGCACAATCCGGCTTCTCACCTGCTTAGTAATAACTACGGACACAAGAGGTGCAAACAGGCAGGAGACTGAAGTGTGCATTGTCCACCTGTTCTAACAGCGCACTACACCTGCTGCTCCAGCTTCTCACCTGCTTAGTAATAACTACGAACACAGGAGGTGCAAACAGGCAGGAGACTGAAGTGTGAATTGTCCACCTGTTCTAACAGCGCACTACACCTGCATGCTCCAGCTTCTCACCTGCTTAGTAATAACTACGAACACAGGAGGTGCAAACAGGCGGGAAACTGGAGTGTGAATTGTTTACCTGTACTAACTGCGCACCACACCTGCACGCTCTGGCTTCTCACCTGCTTCGAAATAACTACGGACACAGGAGGTGCAAACAGGCGGGAGACTGGAGTGTGAGTTGTCCACCTGTACTAACTGTGAACCACACCTGCACGCTCCGGCTGCTCACCTGCTTAGTAATAACTACGGACACAGGAGGTGCAAACAGACGGAAGGCTGGAGTGTGAGTTGTCCACATGTACTAACAGCGCACCAAACTTGCATGCTCCAGCTTCTCATCTGCTTAGTAATATCTACGGACACAGGAGGTGCAAACAAGCAGGAGGCTGGAATGTGAGTTGTCCACCTGAACTTACTGCACACCACACCTGCATGCTCCGGCTTCTCACCTGCTTAGTAATAACTACGGACACAGGAGGTAAAACAAGTGGGAGTCTGGAGTGTGAATGGTCCACCTGTACTTACTGCGCACCACACCTGCATGCTCCAGCTTCGCACCTGCTTACTTATAACTGCGGACACAGGTGATGCAAACAGGCGGGTGGCTGGAGTGTGAATTGTCCTCCTGTACTAACTGTGCACCACACCTGCACGCTCCGGCTTCTCACCTGCCTAGTAATAACTATGGACACAGGAGGTGCAAAATGCGGGGGGGGGTGGAGTGTGAGTTGTCCACCTGTACTAACTGCGCACCACACCTGCACGCTCCGGATTCTCACATGCTTAGTAATATCTCGTGTCTTGCTGGTAGCTAGGAAATGGACGGCATTCATGTGGGACCTAATGTCGCACCATGTACACAGTGTGTTCAGTATGGACTGCATTATTTACAGATTTTCTTCATACAAGGGAAGCGAGGCACGCAAGTTACTTTTCAATTCGAAAACATCATACTGCGATAACGTATTCCCTCGAATAACGTTGTACAGAACAACACACAAAAGTATGGTATAGTAGGATGTTGTTCTACCATGAATTGCTGTTTTTGCACAATTTGTTAGGTAAGCACATAAACAATCTTCAAATGTACACAATAATCTCCTTTATAATATTTCATTTCTGTAAAATTAAATACACTTACTCAAAATATGTAAACAAAAATTGAAACAATGTTGTGTGAAATATTGCATGGTACTGTCCATGTCCATTAGATAATAAGCGCAGACATAATATTGTTCTAAAAAAACCTACACAAGTATGTCGTGAGCAAATTCATTTTTCACAGCAGCATCAATAGCTGTTACTATTATATTGCATAACATATACATGCAATCCTCGTACTAACTGGACTGTGTCCACTGTTGTAGAATTCTATGAAAGTTTAAGTTTAAAAACAGCCTTATTGTAGCAAGACATTCACTTGCAGCCTATAAGACGTTTATAAACACATTCATATCCAAATCATGTATACATAACGTATCATTCAATAAAGCCTTATAGAATGATATCCACTTCTCTGCAATGGAACCAACACCTGTAGTTCTTCAACCAAGCCATTGAAGTCTTCACAAAATGAGCAGCCAGACTTATCGTCACTCTTCGCAGAAGGTTCACGATACACGTCTATATGTATGTTCTTCCATGATGACTAGGTTGTTAGATACCTCTGGGCCAGGGTACCAGGTGCGAATCTGCGTTTATTCTGTCCCAACTTCAAATAGCTCTTATCTTCAGCAACGCGTTTATGCTTTTTTCTTTGCAGAGGCAGGCACCTCATCAGTAGAATATGCTTATTTCGCATCGTCATCGGCAGACTTGGAGGTCACACTGCGTTCTGGATGTCTTGGACAGTTGTAGCAACTTCGTTTTTCACCTTAGATGCTAGCGAGACATGTTTGTTGTTCACATCTTCAGACGATCTGTATGGCTTGCACTCTTCATAGTAAACGTGTGCAACATTCGTACTTCCTTCTTCACACAATGTTTTTGGAACATGATGCAGACCTGAATAATGTCATTGGTGATCGAACCGTCTTTAGTATTCACAACGAATCAGCAGGAAGGCTAGTCATAGCATTGCCTTGCAACAATAAGTTCAGTGCATGCTGTCTCATTCCAAGCAAAGGTACTTTACCTTTACATGTACCAGTGTGTCTCTTTAGATTATTACTTCTACCAAATGCTGCTCCACACATATCATATGCTAGTATTCTGGTGGTCTGATTCTTTGAACATTCGCTATGTTCACGTCTACAGGCATTGCAACTTTTACTGAAGACCTTGCCACAGTAACTACTTTGTTTTCCATATAATTTGTGAACACATGGTGATGTTTTGCAAGTAGTCGTACAGGACATTCTCGATTGCATGCCCTCAATCATCATACATCTATTTGCCAAGTGGTCTAAGTAAATTTGTTCTCAACTGCAGCTGATATATCTTACCGGAACCCTTTCCTATATATTCTTTTTCCTCGTGACAAATCTTCTGTATACTAGCTTCAACACTGTCTTCAATTTCGTACATGTTATACAGAAGTACACTCGAGGTCTTGAAGGCTCTCTCACTATAATCCTCTTCGTGTGGTTCTGGTTTGGTATATTTACAGTCCAACCATATATTATATTTTACTGCGCCTTCTTTTTCCATCTCACCTGTAAGTTGATCTATAATATTCTGTTTCATATGTTTAAGATATGTACAAGTATTGTCCACCGTGCCTGAATAATAAGATGCAACATATGTCTGCATAAGACCTCGGAAAGCAGATTCTTTCAGAATGAATTCATTATCATTTGGTAAGTTTCCTACATATATATGTGTAGGCGCTTTATGGATTCTGTTGACAATCAGCTTCAAGCTGTCTGCAGTTGATTATGTTAGAAAAGGTCTTCTTACAGTAGCAGCACAAATAACTTTCCTGAATATTTTCCATTGCTGAATAAGAGCACACTATCCACAGCCGATGTTCAATCTTCGAGGCCTGAATAGCAACTGAGCTGTCTAGCATATTCCAACCTGTTTTAAACCCTTACATTACATAGTCAACCTAATACATAGGTATCGATATAATTGTCATGTTCGTCACAACATAATCTTTTAGAATCACCCTGAATGCAGATCGCTTCAAGTAAACACAATAACATTAGACTTTGGCAGTGTTTTTTGGTGATGATGTGTCATGTGTAATATTCAACATACTATTAGTGCCATATTGAGACCTACAAAGTTTCAAATTACTTTTTAACTCGTTAACACATGCATACATTCTTCTGCAGGCATCGCATCGATATGACATACGAATGGTGCTCCTCACGCAAGTAGTTTTTTCATGTCTCCTTGCACTATATACAAATGTAAACATCATGTCACAATAGTTGCATGGATGTCTTGGTGGGAGCAAATAACTGCTCTCAAAATTTGTTGACGATCCCTTACAATTATCTGGTAATATCAGCAGATATCGTTTGACAGGTAGTTCAGGGATCCCCTTACATGTTGCAATATGACTTTCAAGCTGCTAGAACGACCAAACTGAGATTTACACTTTTCAAATGGGGACATAATACGCTTTGGATTCTGATGACAACCAGCTTCATGCTGTCTGCAGTTGTTTGTGTTAGAAGAGACCTTCTTCCAGTAGCTTCACAAATAACTTTCCCGAATATTTTCCATCGTGGAAGAAGTATTTGAAGTCGATGTTCACTCTTCGCAGTCTGAATAGCAAATGAGAATAACACAGAAATCATGTATATATACTTTTACCTCTATTTACAGACCTGTCATAGCAGTATTTTGCTACAAGCTCAACATATTCTTCATTTGAGCGGAACACTTACAGTAAGTGTTACTTTTACCTTTATTTGCAGACTTGTCATAACAGTATTTTGCTACATGCTCAACATATTCTTCATTCGTGTGGAACATTTACAGTTCGTTTTTGTTTTTGCAGAACAATTTCTGCTGTGAGCAAACAAGTCACTCTTATTCAAATATACCATACAACAGTTAACGCATGGGTAGGTGTTGTAGACGATGGCAAATGTGCAGCTACTACCTTCATGTAATTTGGTCTTGGAGCGCTTACTGAATGCCTTGCTGCAATACATGCACTCGCTTCCTGATGAACAGTAAACACGCCCTTTGCACTTCTTGTTATGTCTATACAGGTTATCACTGCAGGCAAACACATCACCGCAGTTATCACGGTGGAACAATTTGTATGCTGGGCTGAACATGCAAAGAGCACTTTCATGCCGACGTGCATTACAACGTTTACTAAAAGTATTTCAACAATAGTGACATTGATCTCGTAATACTTGAATGACTCTTCAGGATCTCTTGCTGTTGTCGGTGTTACAGATGGTAAGTCATCAACCATTGATTCCATTTTCATATTGTAGAAGAGTACACAATTGCAGTAGTAACAATGATACTGTATAGCTTGTAGCGTCTCTTCAGGGCTTCTTGCTGTTACAAATGGTAAGTCTTCAACCATTGTTTCCATTTTAATATTGTAGCGGAGTACACGCTCGTAGTAGATGAATGTAGTAGTAGTAACAACCTGCTTTCCTCCACCACGCTCGACAACGAAATGACGTTAATTTTACATGATGCTCGCTTATACGTGCTTATAAATATATTCCTTTTAATTTTATTTCTTATATCATTTTGAATCAGAGTATAGTCCTGTTGCCCTTATCGTTCCCGTACTTCACAACTGTAACTTCTTCGCCTAACATAACGTAATGTGTACGCTGCTCACGCAATACACTACAATATACGTAGGTTGTTAAATGCATATAACTGTTTGTTTTCCGGTGGTCGGATTCGAGTACCAACTTCGATTTTAATTAGTCAAATATTTCGAATGATTAAAATATTTACAGTGCCGTCATTGTAAAAATAAGAGACTGAGCCACTTAGAACATGTAAGTTTATATGGCCTGCCATAGTGCTACTTGTGTGAAGAATTTGATGAAAATCGGTTGATTGGTCCCGGAGAAATGGAATAAAACCTCCATATTTTTCATGTGACGATCTTTATAAAAGGAGGACAAAAAGTTATGTAGTGCCACATTCAATTATTGTATACTGCCAATATACTAAGTAAAGCTAAAATCGATTACATCATTTCGTAAATATAGTACACTAAACCAAAATGATTTTATAGCTGCCATTTGGAAAATAAGTGTCTGTCACACTTTAAAAATATACGTTTCTATATGGCCTGCAACGATACAACTCCATCGCCAAACTAGGTAAGAATGGGTTGATTGTTTAACGAGATGACATAAAAACTAATTTTTATTGAGTGGCTAACTTACAAAATTACAGAGAGATTAGGCTCTGATGGTTGTAACTGATACTGCCAGCATACGAAGTTAAAATTGAATTTGTTTCGTTAGTAAAATATACTTAGCTAAAAAAAATACTTATATAGCCACCATTTTTAAAATAAGGTATAGCCGTTTACACCACCTGCTGCAGTCCAAATTGTTTGACAAATGTGGTAGAAATCTGTCAATTTTTTCCCAAGATATTACGCAAAAACTTAATTTTTTCATGTGGAATATCTTACAAAATGGCGGACAAAAGATAGTCTATGTAGACGCATTTTACATCTGTAATATAAACTGCCAATATACAAAATTAAGTTGGAATTGATTATATGGTATCAACGATAAAGTAAACTAAATTAAAATGCCTATGTGGTCGCCATTTTTAAAATAAGTGTCTGACATACTTAATACATACCGTCGTAAATCATTTGCCGCAGTACTATTTCTTTGCAAAAAATTGGTAGGATTCGGTCAATTATTTCCCACCATATTACATAAAAAATATACCTATTTATTCATGTGGTGATATCTTACCAAAGGTGGACAAAAGTAGCTTTGTGTAAATAAAGTTCACTGTTGTAATATCTACTGCAAGTATACAAAGTTAAGTTGTAATTGATTACATGATTACGACGATATAACATTGTAAGCTGAGATTACTATATTTCCACAATTTTTAAAATAAGTGTTACATCTGAAACATATAATTTAACACAATCTATCACAGGGCTTCTCGTTTGTCAAATTTGGTAGGAATCGGTTCATTGTTTATCGAGATAGGACATAAAACCTTTATTTAATCATTTGGCCTATCTTACAAAATGGCTGACAAAAGTGGCTATGTGTTGGCATATATGATGCTAGTAATAGATACTTCCAGCTTACAATTTTAATTACTTACGTTTTAATTGTCTGTTATAATATTACTTACATGCCAAATTAGGTAAGAATGACTTGTAAAAGTTTGATTTGTTTATTTAGTGCTATCTTGCAAAATGGTGGACCAGCGACAATGCACATTTTAAAATTTAATTCTTACACGATGCTCTGCCGGCACACAAAATTGGGCTTAAATGGGTTGAACGGTTCCCGAGATATGACATATCGCTGTAATTTTAAAAGTAAGTGCCCGGAGTGGTCGAAAACTATAAAAGTCAGGTGTCGTTATTAATTACTATTTATGTACCGAGTTTTGTGAAATTCGGTTACCGCGTTCAATAATAATTGAAAGAGGGCGATTCACCCATACACAGAATCACACACACAGTCACAAACAAACAGGAAAGAGATCTCATAAGCCTTTATTTCCTTCGGGAAGTATGCATAAAATTAAATAAACGTCGATCTGGGCATCCGAGGGCACATACAACCCAAGAGAATAGACGAATCATCAATTTTGCGAAAAAAATTACCTTATAAAAGGGCGGGATCAGTTGCTTCAGACATCCAGAAAACGTTCAACAAGATGGCGAGTGCTCAGAATGTATTCGAAATGTTTTAAATGGGGCTAATATCCATGGTAGATCTCCCAGGAACAAGCTATACATTTCGGAAAATAACCGTAATAAACGCTTGCAGTTTGCTAATAAATGCATCAACAAGCCGAACAAAGTTCACTTTGTTCGGATCCGAGAAAAAAAAGGAGGTGTGGGGCAAATATAACACGAATAAAGTGCTGCAATGGTTTGAGGATATATGGTGGCTTCTGGAGATAGAAATCTAGCTACACTAAAGAGCCAACAAAACTGGTACACCTGCCTATTATCGTGTAGGGCCCCCGCGAGCACGCAGAAGTGCTGCAAGACGACATGGCATGGACTCGACTAATGTCTGAAGGTATTCAGACGGTAATTCACACCATGAATCCTGCAGGGCAGTCCACAAATCCATAGGAGTGCGAGGCGGTGGAGATCTCTTCTGAACAGCACGTTGCAAGGCATCCCAGATATACTCAATAATATTCATGTCTGGTGATGTAGGTGGCCAATGGAAGTGTCTAAATCCAGAATAGTGTTCCTGGAGCCACTCAGTACCAACTCTCGACGTGTGAGGTGTCGCATTGTCCTACTGGAATTGTCCAAGTCCGTCGGAATGCGCAATGGACATGAATGGGTGTAGGTGATCGGACAGGATACTTACGTATCTGTCACCTGTCAGAGTCGTATCTAGACGTATCAGGGGTCCCATTTCACGCCAAATGCACACGTCCCATATCATGACAGAGCCTCAACCAGCTTGAACAGTCCCCTGTTGACATGTAGGGTCCATGGATTCATGATGATGTCTCCATACCCGTACACGTCCATCCGCCCGATACAATTGGAAACGAGACTCGTCAGACCAGGCAACGTGTTTCCAGTCATCAACAGTCCAATGGTGGTGTTGGCGGGCCCAGGCGAGGCGTAAATCTTTGTGTCGTGCAGTCAACAATGGTGCACGAGAGGGCCTTCGGCTCCGAAAGCCCATATCGATGATGGTCCGTTGAATAGTTCGCACGCTGACACTTGTTGATGCCCCGGCATTGAAATCTGCACCAATTTGAGAAAGGTCTTCGTTTGTCCCGTTCGTTCACGATCTTTTTCCGGCCACAGCGATGTCGAAGATTTGATGTTTTACCGTATTCCCGATATTCACGGTACACTCGTGAAATGGTCGTACGCGACAATCCAAATTTTATCGCTACTTCGGAGATGCTATGTCCCATCTCTCGTGCGTCGACTATAATACCACGTCCAAACTCACTTAAATCTTGATAACCTGCCAGCGCTGCCGACCGCATCGCGTTACTCTGATTGGTTCCATACCTCTGTTATTTGCATACGCACGCCTATACCAGTTTTTTTCTTGGCTCTCCAGTGTATAATCCAAGGTACAATGGACAATATAAAATACATGAAGGTGTTGAGCGGTAATTAGACGATAGTATGCACAAATTGGGACTTGATAGGGTATTTTATTTCAAGCATGACAATGACGTGAAACACACTGGCGGGAAAATGCAAGATTGGTTACCAAACAAGGTTCCGCGAATGATTAGTACCCCAAAACAAATCCTTGATTTTTACCCAATTGAGCACCTCTGGGCTCATCTCAGAACACAAATCAGGAAAAAATTCGTTAGTCCAGAAAAAAAAAATTATTGGTGTACCCCGAAGAAATTATTTAAAACCACCCTAGCAGTAACATAGAATTTGATTAAAAGCATGCCACGGCATCTGGAAAATACTGTGCCAGATAATAAAAATAGAGCCGATAGAAGGGTGTATCGAATGGTACTGAAACTTTAAGTGGTAGTGTTACAGATGAGTAATGCACATTATCATAAAAACAGAGCAGCAGGACAACTGCATGCGGATCTGTGGTAGCGATCCGGTCATCTTCAATAGCGGGACGCACCCCCTCGCCTTCGATACTATAGAATCTCATCCACACGCCACTGAGCCTTCAATGTTTCACGTAACACGACGAGAGCAGATCGGCTATTGTTGGCTTTGGATCCCCAGACCATAATGCCTGCCATGGGGAAAGTGTGCTACGCGGTAGCGAGATTGGGATTGTGGCGTTCACCAGGAGGCCCTCCACATCCGGGTGCGATAATCATCATTCATCAGTCGCCATAAAGAAGCGGCGCTCATCACTAACACCACACATCGTCAGTCTGCGGCGTTCTACGCTGCTCTGGCCTGGAACCGCTGTAAACAGAGCCGCCACTATTACCGAGTTAATGGCAGCAGACACAATGGGCGCGTGGTCGCATATTTGCCTTCGCAAGGCGTCGGGAAATGGTTCGTGGGCACATACGAGCCCCAACACAGGTCAGTATCGTGGACCGGGTCACCATGGGATCTCTCCACGCCTGGCCCACAATCCGTCGATCCTCTAGACTGGTAGTCGACCTCGTCCATCTTAAGCCGGCCTTCCATGTGTGTGTGCCTTCACGTATCCACTGCTCCCAATAACACGTGACAGTATGGTCTGAACGATCCACATGGCGGCGATACGACCACCCTGCGGTTTTCAGCCCGTTTATGAGTCCTCTTTCGAAGTCCGTGAATTGCGTAAGGCGACGTCTTCGGAGTCTTTCCGCCATTCTTCTTCACTCTGTATGCTTGCTTGGTATCGTCTAGTATTTCTCACGTTAATGTCACTTCGACTACACGCCAGTGTCTACGACTACTGGTATGTGTTTGCAGGGCTACTGCCGTGTATACCGTCAATTGCAAAAGCACCAGCATGGGATCATGTGCATATCAGCCCTAACTCAAAGCTACATACATATTTTCGTGGTTTTCGCATGGTTTATTCGTGGTGCACTATTTTCATTGTCCGGAAGTGTATTATAAATGCCAAGGGCATGCAGACCGACTATTATGTGCATCCTAGTGAAGGGTGCTGTTGTATTATATGTGGCAATAATTTTTTGTTGTGCAGAAACGAGACGTCTATTGTTATAGTTTATTTATTTATGTACAGACAATAAGTGCAGAAATATATATTTTATGTAATGCACGTCAAGAACGACAGTTGTTGCCTACCGCTTAATTCATATCCAGCCTGTAAAATATGAGTGTGCCAATATGTTTTTGGCGGGACTGTGTGTACAATCATGTTAACTTTCTTTTACAATCCTAATTGTGCAATCTTTTCCTTCATCCTGCATACAAATAAAGCTATCTCTTTGTATACTTTATCGTAATTTTGAAATAATAAAAGTCTTATTAATGCTCCCCCAAAGACTGCTCCACTGCGCCTCCCGAGGACGGCTTGCTCTCTGTGCCAGCTTGCAAACTGTTACGATTTTCTCTACAGGAATATGTACGCCGAAAAACTTTGCTCTGTCCCATCGGCTATTGTTATAATTATGAAACGTAAAATTATAAAATAATATTTGAATTCAGCTGGATTAAATACGCTTAAAAAAGCCCTTTTGAAAATGGGTCCAGTTGCAAAATAACATCATTATCAAACATTAATTTTCATCGGAAAGATTAGTGCATCGCAATTTTACAGCGAAAGATTAAACTTTGTGGATTGTGAATGATAAGGTGATGAGGTGTTTCAGTTTATCTGTTGTTCGCAGTTAATCGATTACTTTTCAAATCAACGTTTGAAAACTTCCACTGTCCGTATCTGCGCATATTTTAAGAGGCGAACTGACTGGCATACGCCATGCAATATTGGTAACTACGGAGGGAAAGTAGTTCCAAGTCTTCGCGCTGAATTGAAAGTGTTAGGTAAACATCTGTGAATACTGAATGTATTTTTATGCATATTAGCAACTTTGTAAAACATGACCGACACACAAATAAAGCGATCAGGACGACGGCAATGTTACTTTTATTTAGTGGGAGAATACACAATGTGCATACAAGCAGAACTTAAGCAGGACTTTCAAAAGTGCTTAGTGTGTGTTTATCTTTCTTGAAAGTTTATTTAGAGTGAGATAGTGCTACCTGCTCCCATTCTTACACACTGCTAAGTTAAACATCGCGAGTCACCCCGGCCAGGCCCGAACCAGCAACCTCGCACTCTAAAATACTCTTTGTATTTTTCCAAGTAATTCTTTGAAAACTAGACGCCGAAAATATTTTTGTAACACTACATATAAATTAAGATTAAATTTCACAAAACATTTGAGTGGAATGTGTGAAACAAATGTTGAATTTTTACAAGCAGTATTGTAAACTTCAAGTTTATTATAAACATTGAGCTACATAAAACATTTGATGTTTTCTAAATAATATGTTGTAAATATACAATATTTCAGGTATATAGTTACTAGAAAATTTTTGGAAACTAGCTTCCAAAGAAATGTTTGCAACCAGTACAGAAATGCTGTACTGTAGCGGATCTTGTTGTCCGGCGTGAGTGCACAGTAAATGCCAGTGGCAAAAGTACACTTTGATCATAAGTGTAACCCGAGATACTTGCTGAAATTCTCGGTTTTCAAGTTAAGAGTCGTGCTAATCAGTAGTGTGTAATCATTCGCGATTCCATTAATAGAGATGTGGTGGGTGACTACAGTGAAGCAGCGGAGCAGAGCTACCGGCGAAGCAGGTTGTCGCCGAGCCAACTCGCTCGTGTGATGTGCAGGCGGAACAGAACGCGGCAGTCCCAGCAACATGTAAAACCACCCTTACGCTCTCACATTTTCGCCTTCGAATATACTTCACAATACTATTTTAAAACGAAATACAACCATGCAATTTTACCAACAAACAAATCTGATAAAATAATCTTGAACATGTTTGGAAATATGCCACACTGTCACAGTTTCGTAATCGATGGTCCTAATCAGATTTTTGCTTAAACTTAATTTTCGAAGTGGGATAATGCTGTTGTTACTATGGAGCTCATTACAGGAATATACAAAAATTATTATTAAGAAATTTGAAATTAATTTTAACTTATTAACTCTATTGAAAATGTATTTATCATGCATTATCAAGATTAAAATAATCGCCTTTGATTTTTTGCTAATTTGGTGTAATGTGAACTGCGAAAAACATTTGTGTACTTATAAATATCGGATATATGAATTACCTTCATGACCATATTTGATTTCTAGTTGTTAGTTGCCAATTTAAAGTTTATTGGGGTCGAAAATAACAAGTTTTTTTTTATGTGCACAATTGTGGTTGGCTGAACTCGCCAAACATCCAAGAACAGGTCCATTATACAAAATGTTTGGTAGGAAATGGAGCCATCCAACTTTTCCAGGCATATATGGCAGTGTTTATGACGTTTCGGTGACTTCATACCCTTCCAACTTTATCTGACCAAACTTATTTTAAGCAGTATGACGGAAAAACTTGACAGTGAGAACATGAGCTTAAGAAGACTGCCTACCTAGTGCTTGAACTGCGTTGCAGAGTGTTTGAGATATGTACACGTTTTCCCACGAAAATATTACATGTGCGTCCAATGTGCTGATCTATGAAAAGAAGAGACACTTCAGACGACGACTTTCAAGACGTCACGCACATTATAAATACCCCTTTAGACCACTCCAACACAGCTAAAAACTGCTTTTTAAAAGCGCCGTTTTTCAATATATACGCGTTGGATACATGCAAAAATATTCAAGGGCCCTGCATTGAACCTCGCCACAGACTTTCAACCAATTACATTATAGGGTCACCGCTAAAATTCCCATGGGTAGACGCAGCGCGACAACACTGCACGCTGGTTCAGAGCTTGCGCCAAATACACTAGAAACCAATACCGGACAGCTTGAAGATTTCTGCGAGAAAATTCGGCAGCCAGCAGACAGGAGCACCTGTGTTTAATACTACATTCTTTTGATATTAATCATTCGATACCAACATGGCCGATATGAAGGCGAAACTTTCTTTCCTCTATGGAAAGTTTATTTAACAATGTCTAAAACTTAAACGACGAAAACTAATTCCCAATACGTGAAATGTTTCAGAAACGTAAAATATTTACTTACAAATGATAATAATAAACAACTTTTGAAATATTTCCAGAAATATAATAATAGTAACACCTGTTGCCACTAGGTTATTTTTTAGCACACACGTCTATGCTATTTGTATATAGNTAGGTTATTTTTTAGCACACACGTCTATGCTATTTGTATAGAGCTGTCCGGTATTTGTCTGCAGTGTATTTGCTTGCTCTTAGTGGCGACGGCACAGTTGGTGCGCGTAACAGTGTNTTTTGGAAACTAGCTTCCAAAGAAATGTTTGCAACCAGTACAGAAATGCTGTACTGTAGCGGATCTTGTTGTCCGGCGTGAGTGCACAGTAAATGCCAGTGGCAAAAGTACATTTTGATCATAAGTGTAACCCGAGATACTTGCTGGAATTCTCGGTTTTCAAGTTAAGAGTCGTGCTAATCAGTAGTGTGTAATCATTCGCGATTCCATTAATAGAGATGTNGAATTCTCGGTTTTCAAGTTAAGAGTCGTGCTAATCAGTAGTGTGTAATCATTCGCGATTCCATTAATAGAGATGTAGTGGGTGACTACAGTGAAGCAGTGAAGCAGCGGAGCAGAGCTACCGGCGAAGCAGGTTGTCGCCGAGCCAACTCGCTCGTGTGATGTGCAGGCGGAACAGAACGCGGCAGTCCCAGCAACATGTAAAACCACCCTTACGCTCTCACATTTTCGCCTTCGAATATACTTCACAATACTATTTTAAAACGAAATACAACCATGCAATTTGACCAACAAACAAATCTGATAAAATAATCTTGAACATGTTTGGAAATATGCCACACTGTCACAGTTTCGTAATCGATGGTCCTAGTCAGATTTTTGCTTAAACTTAATTTTCGAAGTGGGACAATGCTGTTGTTACTATGGAACTCATTACATGAAATAAAAAAAAATATTATTAAGAAATTTGAAATTAATTTTAACTTATTAACTCTATTGAAAATTTATTTATCATGCATTATCACGATTAAAATAATCGCCTTTGATTTTTCGCTAATTTGGTGTAATGTGAACTCCTAAAAACATTTGTGTAGTTATACATATCGGATATATGAATTACCTTCATGACCATATTTGATTTCTAGTTGTTAGTTGCCAATTTAAAGTTTATTGGGGTCGAAAATAACAAGTTTTTTTTATGTGCACAATTGTGGTTGGCTGAACTCGCCAAACATCCAAGAACAGGTCCATTATACAAAATGTTTGGTAGGAAATGGATCCATCCTACTTTTCCAGGCATATATGGCAGTGTTTATGACGTTTCGGTGACTTCATACCCTTCCAACTTTATCTGACCAAACTTATTTTAAGCAGTATGACGGAAAAACTTGACAGTGAGAACATGAGCTTAAGAAGACTGCCTACCTAGTGCTTGAACTGCGTTGCAGAGTGTTTGAGATAGGTACACGTTTTCCCACGAAACTATTACATGTGCGTCCAATGTGCTGATCTATGAAAAGAAGAGACACTTCAGACGACGACTTTCAAGACGTCACGCACATTATAAATACCCCTTTAGACCACTCCAACACAGCTAAAAACTGCTTTTTAAAAGCGCCGTTTTTCAATATATACGCGTTGGATACATGCAAAAATATTCAAGGGCCCTGCATTGAACCTCGCCACAGACTTTCAACCAATTACATTATAGGGTCACCGCTAAAATTCCCATGGGTAGACGCAGCGCGACAACACTGCACGCTGGTTCAGAGCTTGCGCCAAATACACTAGAAACCAATACCGGACAGCTTGAAGATTTCTGCGAGAAAATTCGGCAGCCAGCAGACAGGAGCACCTGTGTTTAATACTACATTCTTTTGATATTAATCATTCGATACCAACATGGCCGATATGAAGGCGAAACTTTCTTTCCTCTATGGAAAGTTTATTTAACAATGTCTAAAACTTAAACGACGAAAACTAATTCCCAATACGTGAAATGTTTCAGAAACGTAAAATATTTACTTACAAATGATAATAATAAACAACTTTTGAAATATTTCCAGAAATATAATAATAGTAACACCTGTTGCCACTAGGTTATTTTTTAGCACACACGTCTATGCTATTTGTATATAGCTGTCCGGTATTTGTCTGCAGTGTATTTGCTTGCTCTTAGTGGCGACGGCACAGTTGGTGCGCGTAACAGTGTAGCCCTTATCGCTGCCGCACTTCACGGCGTCAAAAGTGGAAAACAGCTACACCAGGTCGGTGAGGAAATATCGGTGGCGTTATAATGGAGCAGAGAGAGAGTGAGAGAGAGTCGGGCAGACTCACTGGTGCAGTAGATGCTGGTCCAGACGGGAGAGGCAGTGGCGGCGCGCGGACCGCCATTCCTCTGTGTCCAGAAGCTGCGGGCTGCCTGTGCGTGTCGCTGCGTCACCTCGAGCATGGCCCGCACTGTCCACTGAGCGGCGCGGGCCGCTCATCAGCGCCTCCGTGACGTCACGTCGGACAATTGTCCAGCCGGGCCGCCCACCGCGCCGCCCGGGGTCGTCGCTCCACGCCCCCTCCCTTACACGCCCTCATCCTCTATACTGGACCTCTCAGCANCACCGCGCCGCCCGGGGTCGTCGCTCCACGCCCCCTCCCTTACACGCCCTCATCCTCTATACTGGACCTCTCAGCATACTGTACACATGCCTTTGCAGCTCACTGGGTCTCTCTCTGCATCTCACTGTCAACTACCGTTTTATACTACTTTGTATGGGTTAATTGTCTCAAGTAGGTCGTTCAAATGCTTCGCCGTGTCAGGTATCATAACGTTCAGACTTTAGAGTGGCTCGGAGATTGAGCTGAATTTACATTTTCCAATATTGTTGTAAAAACCTCTGCGTAAACTGGTGGTAGGCGTTAAAATTTTCCCACCTGAATAGTGCGCTTCAGGTAAGCACAACTTCAATACATTTCAGAGATACCTGATCAGACTAATTTAAAATTGCCGGTATTCAACAATATGCTCTAAGAACGTCACTGGATTCTAGGTGGTTTTGCTTTGATACGTAAGAACATCTCTGACGCATTATCGGACAGGGTGATGCAGCATAGCTTCTGTGGCATTGGCCAAACAGTTTGTGTGCTAAGTGTTCCCTAGCCTGGTTATTGTCCCACTGGTGTGAAGAAGTTTCTGTAGTGTTATGGTATGTAGTGATATTACTGTCTATTGTTGCCCTGTAATTAGTCTTTTACCCATTGATCTAGCTATACTATTACTGGTTTCAAGTAATTTGGCTTCCAGGTTTGCCACATATATCTAGGTATTTTAATTTTTTTGTGTTATGCGTGTATCTGAAGGTTGTACGAAGTTTTCTAAATTTTCATTGCGCTCTACACATTCATTTGAAACCCCTTCACGAACCCTTAATATATACCTCGCATACTGCAATCTGGAGGTGTTCAATGTCTGCACTAAGTATGTCAGTTAATATTTGGCCCACTTGACAAGCACCAAAACTGTCGCTTGGTAGAAAGTGTTTATACTGGTGTCTAAAGGGCCAATTTACTACTTAAGTAAACACAGGGCGATTGGAGTTCAAAAAAACAATCTAGTTTTATTATTCCTTTAACAGGTTCATCGACATACAAGTTCCCTAGACAACTCCCTCCCGTTTATGTACGTGGATTACTTATAGTTCGCGTCGTGGGGGGGGGGGATAATCTTCTTCGTACTTGCTGGGTGATTCCAGATATTCGTAGCACTCGCGGAACACTACTCAGGG
>NQII01006470.1:25789-94163 GCA_002778355.1 Clitarchus hookeri | reverse complement strand
GGGAGGCGAGTAGTCTAACCACTACACCACCGCAACCCCTGGTAGTATAGTGTTTTTCACGTACATATATGCAGGTGAAACACTACTGTATAAAATTTACCACTTAAATACAGTATCCAAATTGTAATTGACTTTGAATTGTTGAACTACAATGTTACTCGCAAGTGTATTAAAAATTTAACAGTGGTCAAACTGTTTTTAAAAATCATTTAAAATCAACATAGGTTCTGAGAGTAATTTATTTTGCTTTCCAAACAAGGTTTAATCACTTTTATTATCCACTGAACGGTCCATTTTATTAAAATTACCGATTGGAAACCAAACAAACGTTTCTAAATTCAATAACCCCAAAAGTAAAAATAAATAAATCTAAGCCACGTGTACATGAGCGAAACAGTAACACAATTATCGAAAAATGTCTCAAAGTTACTATAGTAAATTTTAACATTAAAATGATTCAGTCTAACTCGCCGACAGTTCATGAAACAGTCAAGAAGGGTCGTATGTTGTGGCCATAGTAACGGCTTGGAACTTTTATTTTTATTACCAAACTGGTAAAAATACAGATATATATGTGTTCTCTATAACAGTACGAAATGTAATGATTTCCAGTAAGATTTAGGTGCGACTCAACGGGATCTTCTTTTTTTTTTAACACGTATTTTAGGTTTCTTACCGAGCGTGTGTGAAAAGTGACATTTATCACAGTACAAACATAACAATTCGCCGTATTTGGTTCTCTTCGTACACGCGCTTAAGTATCTTTTACCATTTTACATACCAAAAACTACAAAATTATTAATAAAATTTGAGCAGTATTTTATGCCTGCGCACGCCTCGGTAATTAAAAAAAAAGATTTGATTTTTTTTTATGTTTTGCCATTTGAAAATTACGAAGTTTTGCAAAAAAAAAAAAACTATGTACCAGGAGCTTGAGTTGCCTTGCAATATGTCTCAAATACAGGTTTTCCCCACGAAACTATTAAACGTGTGTCCGATGTGCTGGTTTACGGAAAGATCACACACTTGTGACGAAGTACGAAGACTGCTTTCAAGGCACAACCACTGTTTCTGAGCTCTCCAGAGTAGCTAGANGCACACACTTGTGACGAAGTACGAAGACTGCTTTCAAGGCACAACCACTGTTTCTGAGCTCTCCAGAGTAGCTAGAACTGCGTTTCCGCACTGCCTTGCCGTACTAATAGGAAACACTGAAAACTAGTATAATGAACTTTGCTGCAGACTTGGCATTAATACAATCACAGGGCCGCCGCTTGAAGTCTCAAGTTACAACGGGAACACTGCATGTCACTTCAGAACCTAGCGTGTAGATGTGTCCGGGGAGACAGCCACGCGGACCGGTGTCACCCTTATTGCTCACTCGTTCCTCTACCTCGAACGGCCAAAACAGTTCCGCGTACAGAGGACTCTTAAGGCAGATAACAAATCGCCATCTTGCATTTATCCATTTTTCTTCGTCAGTTCCATTACAAAAGGTGTAGCTAAATTTTTTGCGTGACAAGCCATAAAGGACAGCTTTTAAAACTTGATCGAATAGTTACAGTTCCCTTGCTTTATTAATTTTTATGTGGTGACTGCTGAGAAAAAATTTACGATTATTTCTTGTGGGTTATTATACAACGTGTTTCTAAAACATGGAGACAAACTTCGGCAGTGTATTCTTGACGAAAATATAAGATTAAAATGTAAGTACCACTTTTCTCGTCAAGTGATTATTAATGGAGCCGTGCGACCCTGAAAAATCCTCATTTAATTTGCCTTACTCTGTATTGTGGTCTGCTTATCTCGTATGCAACACACGTTCTGTTTCGACACAAACGAATCACCTGAGAGTGTTCCGACAATACGATCGTATTTGTTAATTTGGACGTGCTGATTCACAGGTTATCTTTAAAAATTGCTTCGAACGTAGTGTTACAGAATGTGGTGCAAACATAGGGTGCCAACAGCCATTTCGAAAAGGAGGTGGGGGGGGGGATATTACCGACCGCGTTTTTAGAGGTGTAAGAGCTCCTTTATACAAAACACCATTCACCGATTTGTTGCTTAATCACGAGTGGTTTCTGATATTTTCAACTAAACGTATTTTAAAAATAAAATTTTAGGGGCGCCTAATTACCTTAGGGAATAAATTGTAAATATGTACGTCTTATATTTTCGTAAGGAATTGCCCGCCGAAGTTTTCCCCATATTTTAGAAACACGTGATATAAATGATAACAACAGCAGTCAAGCAATAACTGCGTTAAAAAATTCAGCATGGAATGAGTTTTGCTTTGTCATGCTGTAGAACATAAAACAAAATATCAGCTGCAGACTGCGGAAAAAATTCCATAACTCAAAGACGGCGAGGAGTGATCCACCTTAAAGCCAAGCTAATAACAGAAAAATTAAGCATCCAAATTTGAGTTATGATGTGTACAGAAGAACTGAAAATATGTTGTATTATGTATTGGTTTCGGATAGAAGTTAGCAGGTCCAGTGGCGGCTGGCAGTTGCTGTAGCCAGCTTCAACCTCCTCCTCCCCCCCCCCACACACACATCCTCACTCACCTGAAATTACAATGTGGCCATCGACGTGTATCTTGAGAAACATTTTTGCACATCAAGCTGGCTTCTTAGTAAAACTACACTTATCAACCCCAAATTAATCTCATAAACTTTACGGAACGTCCGAAAGTTTTACTTTTACAAAAACAATATTTAAATATTAAATGTTTGGTCTTATAATTGGTTTTAATTTAGTACTATTCCAAGTTGTTATTCTAAAAAAATTACTTTGCGATACATTTTCACCCATAAAATGTTACAATATTCATCCTTTAATTCGTTGGGATAAGACAAAAACTGGCAGTGTAGTCAGAGATAAAGCCCGGTGTCATTCTAAAAACTGACTGGTTTATGAGAAGCTGGAAATCGTATTTGCAACAGTATGTACATGTCAGCACTGATAAGAGTAATTTTCATACTTTGCCGCCAAATTCAAAACTCGTTTACACATCGAATATGTAGTAGAAATGAAAATGATCAGAACTGATGCCACACTGTTTTTCTTCCAAAGATGTACGATTATGCAGGACAATATAAGTTCATTAATTTATATGCAATGGAAATAAGTGAATTTGAAATGCAAACCACAATTAGAGCTTTATTTTAATTAACAATTGTAAAATATGTTTTTTGTAACCTTGGTAATACTCTTCGGCCTTTTCTCAAAGACACCTAGTAGCAATACTAGATGCATAATTACTTTGCTGGCAGTTATGTAATTCTAGGGATCTGTTAATTAAAATATGTTTATTTTGGGGTTATTAACTCTATACTAATACTATTATTCTACGAGTAAACCTAGTCGTTTAATATTTTATAAAAGATCCTCTCTTTGAATGTTTTTTTTTACAAACTACAAGCACTGTACGGATAATTAAATGCTGAAAAAGAGCTCCGCTAATTATAAACATTCGTTTCATTCCAGAACATAAGCTACAGTTTGGGTTTGATATTTCTGAACCTAAGTCTGGTAGCGATATCAATACATGCTGGATTTGCTTGGGTTGTACAAGAAAATTAAGATTTTTTCAGTTTATGTAACAGAAATTTAAACTTTTAAGAACTACATAAATTCACGGTTTCAGGTGTTCCAAACAAAAACTATCTACTGAATGCTGTAGTGTACACGGCACTTGTTTAGTTTTCCCCACCAGAGAACTGTAGGCTTCGTGTTCGGCTACAGCAGAATGCAACATTACAACCTAGACTAGTAGCACGCTGCACGGTTACGAATCATTGACGCACACAGACTATCCTTGGGTACTAAGCCTCGTCAGTGAACAGCGACGGCCGAAAACAAGTCTCCTGTTAGTTTTATAAACTACTGTGGACGCCGGGTCTGAATGGGTCATAGTCATGGACAGATGCAAACACATAGTTCATGTATTTATTTCACCACTCGTCAAACTAAACCAGGTGACAGTGTTGTTTTAATAAGTAATGGATTGAAATATTTAAAATCTTGAAAACAGCCCCGTTAAATATATTTTGTGTGCAAGAATTAATGAGGAATAAGTATATTCATAGTATGACTTTTTGTGAAATGACAACAATTTTGGCAAACTGTAACATAGCCGAACTTTCTAAACTGCGATTTGTTAATTTGATTGAGTGAGGCAAGTGTAATTTGGAATCGAAAGTAACTTGTGCATTGCCGTAACGAAATATACTTATTCTATCTTCTTTGTGATTCTTGCTTTTAATAATAATAATAATTGATACAGAGTAAACATCTTTTAACTAATAATTAGCAATATTCTTTTGACTCTATGCAGGTACAGTATTAGAGAAGTGTAATGAAGATAACACAAAGAACGAAGTTCGTAACTGCTGCTCTCGTATACGGTTGAAATATTTCCGATGTTCTACACACCTTAACTAGGAAATCACGAGAGGTAATATAAATAAACTGCTGTGTTAATTTTTCATTTCATTCGCATATCACCGATCTATCTCTTAAAATAAAAGTCTCTCGCTTGCTACTTTCTTTCCTGTGCACGTCCAGAAAAATCAAAACAAACCATTGTTTCATAATTTTTACGCTAAAAATATATCCAGTAAAGAAAATATTTCAATTGTGTCATGGTTATAAAATATCAGTGATTTGCCAGTAAAATTTTGAAATTATTTGAGGGGATTGTTTTCGAGTGACGACGAGTTTAGTTTGTACGTATTTCGGCGCTAGGCGCGAGGCGAGAGGCGAGTACGCAGCGCTGTTGAATTTGCTGCCTCGTGCAGAAACTGCGGGGTCACGGAGGAGGCGCAGATAAGGGCGAGACTCCCGTGTTTCTTTGCGACTCCGGCCAGCAACAGGGACTTCATATTTGAAACTTCGTTTGAATAAAATATTAGTCAAAATGTATGATAATTTGGCCCGTGCTAGAGCCCGAGAGCACAGCCTCACGCGCCGCTACTGAGCAGGTTAGTACATTTATTTTCACTGTGTAGTGTTCATGCGCAACTGATACAAAGTCTTAAGCTATTTGTAACTGTTAGACAAGGCTTAGGGACCTGAGTTCAAAGCCGTAAATCGTAAAAAATATTAATGTTCTCGTGGGCGTAGAAAAAATCTGACGGTTATTCCTAGTGATGGAAGAATGTATATACAATATGTATCTAAAACGTACCGACAAATTGTGATAGGTTATTCCTGAGGTAGAAAGAGAAAGATTGAGAGAGGCAGCCCATCGTTCAGGTCAAATAGAAAGAACGTTAGACGCTTCCAAAGTTTGAAATATATATCATTTTTTATTTACATGTGTAGGAAACTGCTTGCAGGACAGAAACAAAGTCATTGTTACTAATAATTTAAACCATAATCTTTAATAAAGTTTATGTCGTGTACATGTAACCAATCCCCATCATGTTAAGAAATGGTGTTACCACCGTTATTTCTGCAAAAATTATGTTACAGGAAAAATTCCCTATTTGTGACTAGAGATTATGAAATTTCGGGAAAATTANCTTATTTCTGCAAAAATTATGTTACAGGAAAAATTCCCTATTTGTGACTAGAGATTATGAAATTTCGGGAAAATTAGCACCATAAATGTCTTTTGCAAAAATTATCCAACTCTCACCCTTTTCGAGTAAAAATTACATGTGTGATTTCATAGAAACGTTTTACTGCCTGCCAGGTAGGCAACCAGTAGTTACTGTCTGCGCGCCATACTGTAGTGGTGTGTGGACATTACGTACAGGTGGTTTGTAGCGGAACTGAATAGTAATTTGTTTCGTCTAATGGAGTTTCTAAGAGGCGCGGAATATTGGTGTGCATCATGGTTTTCCCCCACTCATATTATCATTATTGTAGTTCCCCTTCCTAAGAGAAAAAAAGGGGGGGGGGGTTGTAGAATAAAAACCCACACTTCACTGCATGTTGAATGCATTCTACTACAAGTCGACATTGCGAAGTATACTAACTGAGAAATTACAGACATAGTTCTATTTTATGGTGAAGTTAAAGGTAATGCATGAGCTGCTGTACGATTGTACCATGAGAGGTTTCCAGCGCGGCGGCAACCTCATCACGAGACCTTCCCAACTGTCACTCGGAGACTGCGTGAAACAGTCACGTTTCAGGCAGGAGGTGGGTCTGGCCATCCGAGGAATTTCCGTACACCAACTGTGGAAGAAGTACTAAATGTTGTGGAGGAAAACCCGTCAACAAGTACCTGCGCCATTGCGCACGGAATGGGTGTGTCCCATTTCAATATATGACACGTTATGCACGAGCAGCTGCTGCGTGGCTACCACATTCGAAAGGTGCGGTCATTGGGACCAGCAGATTTAACTCCTCAATGTGATTTTTTGCAGTGGTTTCTGCAACAGTGCACAGTAGTTCCTCATTTTACTTCCATTGAATTGTTTACTGATGCAACTGCATTCACGAGAGACTGTTATTTTAACAGCAGGAATAGTCACATGTGGGACGACACCAATCCTCATGAAACTGCCATCACAGCCAAACAGCACAAATTTTCTTTGAGCATTNTAGTCACATGTGGGACGACACCAATCCTCATGAAACTGCCATCACAGCCAAACAGCACAAATTTTCTTTGAGCATTATGAGTGATTACTCATTGGGCTGTACTTGATGCCGCAAGAATTGCGAAGGAGGATTACTAAGTATTGATGAGAATTGGTGAGGATTGGTGAGTATTACTGAATATTCGTAAGGATTGCGAAGGATTGATCAGAATATTGGAGGATTACTGGGGATTGGGGAGGAGGATTGTGGATGAGGATTGTGGATGAGGTTTGGTAAGGAGNTTGGGCAGGCATTATGAGTGATTATCTCATTGGGCTGTACTTGATGCCGCAAGAATTGCGAAGGAGGATTACTAAGTATTGATGAGAATTGGTGAGGATTGGTGAGTATTACTGAATATTCGTAAGGATTGCGAAGGATTGTTCAGAATATTGGAGGATTACTGGGGATTGGGGAGGAGGATTGTGGATGAGGATTGTGGATGAGGTTTGGTAAGGAGGATTGCAGAGGAGGATTGGTGAGGATTGTGGAGGAGGATTTGTGAGTATTGTGGCAGATTGCAAAGGGGGAGGATTGTGGAGGAGGATTGCAGAGGAGGAGGATTGCAGAGGAGGAGGATTGCAGAGGAGAAAGATTGCAGAGGAGAAAGATTGCAGAGGAGGAGGATTGTGGAGGAGGATTGCAGGGGAATATTGCAGAGGATGATTGGCGAGTATTGTGGCAGATTGCGAAGGGGGAGAATTGTGGAAGAATTGGATTGCGGAGGTGGAGAATTGAGGAGGAGGATTGTAAAGGAGGTGGAGAATTGAGGAGGAGGATTGTAAAGAAGGTGAAGAATTGAGGAGGAGGATTGTAAAGAAGGTGAAGAATTGAGGAGGAGGATTGTTAAGAAGGTGAAGAATTTAGGAGGAGGATTGTAAAGGAGGTGGAGAATTGAGGAGGAGGATTGTCAAGGAGGTGGAGAATTGAGGAGGAGGATTGTAAAGGAGGTGGAGAATTGAGGAGGGGGATTGTAAAGGAGGAGGATGGGCAGGAGTATTGAGGAGGTTGGTCGAGGAGGTGGAGGATTGTGGAGGATTGAGGAGGAGATAGATTACCTAGGATTGTGGTAGAGGATTGCTGAGCATTGTGGAGGAGGATTACTGAGGTTTTCGAAGGATTGCTTAGGATTGGTGAGGAGGATTACAGAGGATCGCAGAGGATTGCAGAATATAGCAGAATATTTCAGAGGGGGATTGCGGAGAATTGGTGAGGATTCTGGAGGGGGATTGCGGAGGATTGATGAGGATTGGGGATGATTGGTGAGGATTGTGAAGGCTTGATGTCTGAGAAGAGCACGAAAGATAAGACTTTATCACCCTTGCTGCCCTCGTACACATTTCCAAGTCCTAAAGGCCTAGCACTATTTTTATTTAAATTATGACCATGTATGCCTATAAAAGTGTTGGCAGTTGCTGATCCATACCATGATTATAAAATACTCGTGTAGGTGGTCGCTATTGGGATGACGAGCTTGGTTCAGTCACATATACATACATTTAAAAAATCTGAGTAGTATATTTTTATTCCTAAAAAAAAAACAGTCAAGGCAGTGAATCATTTGCAGATTATGACATCATATAATAATTAGTATTTAGGATAGGAGACCTGAAATGAAGTAACTGAATGAGAGACTTTTATCTGTTTCCACAATACTCTGTGTACAATTTAGGTACTAATTAATCAAAATAACTGTTTTAAAACAGATTGTTAATTCAATGAAAATATAATAATTTTTAAAATTGGATAATATATACAGATTTTCGATTTGACATACATTATGCCTGCAAAACAAATATGGCCGACGGCTCCACAGAAACAGACCTATATGCTTGAAAAATTAGTAGGTGTAACCATTGTGATTCTTCAGGCATGTTCGGCAGTCCCAAGTCGAAGGCTTCCGAGCAACCTTCGAGTCGAGCCAAAGATTGCCGAGCTCGTCCTAGTCGAGCCGAATACTCCCCCAGCCACACAGTCACCCAGCCGTTTAGCTCCCATTTGAAAAACATTAGGCCAGACTTCCCTTTATCCTAATACTCATTTCAAAGCTAAAATTTTACTGTTTTTGTAATGTACAAATAAAATAAACCCAACTGTTTGCAGATAATTTAAAAAGGGCAACAACAAGAGCTTGTTTTAATATATTGTAAGGTATGTCTAGCAAAAGTAATTTTCTAAAATTTTAAGGGCAGCCACAAATAAAATTAATGAAAGAATTTCCTTATTTTTAGCAATTTTTTTAAGTGTCAGAAACATTTTCTTGTTCAATTTTATAGACTAGCTTTTGGCATCTTCTTTGAGTGTGCATTATCTCATTTCTGTATGTAACATATTTTTCATTATTTGTACATATCTAAAATAGTAAAATTGTGATTCTGGCATGCATTTATTAGAAAACTATGCGCTCAATTTTTTTTGCGAGGAAAGAGTAATCACTCATAACGTCTATAACTTGAACAGTATGTGGTACAAATATAAAATAACACATGCAGGTTGTTTTAGAAGTGAAGTAGTAGGAGACAGTAAGTACCTGGGGAAGGCGTGTTCCCAGGCAGGTACCTATGCACACAGCCGCACGACCTGACCAGTGGCACCGCCCCTGGGCTGGGCGGGCTGCCAGGGTCCACCATCTCCCAGCGCGCGCACCTGCACACACACACACACNTGGCACCGCCCCTGGGCTGGGCGGGCTGCCAGGGTCCACCATCTCCCAGCGCGCGCACCTGCACACACACACACACCACCCCTAATCACGTGGCAATTGTAGCAGTAAAGGCAGTGCTACTATCCATATTGCCATANGCACACACACACACACCACCCCTAATCACGTGGCAATTGTAGCAGTAAAGGCAGTGCTACTATCCATATTGCCATAACCATACCAATAACAGTAAAACTTTTAGTACCTTCTGCACAATTGTGTTTACTACACCACACATAACAATACCCATAACTAGGGGCATGTGTTTTTCACGAAAAGTTTCTGCGACTAGTTAAACTCCAAATCACTTTATCTCAGATCCATTTTCAATTGGATGATTTTAACGGTTATGTGTTGTAGCTGTCTTTCGTGAATCACGGGCGTTAAGTATTGGAGTAAATTATTCTTACTGACTCAGTCACGTCAGGAAGTATTTTATCACAATTAAAAATTGCCAATAACACAAATTACTTGTCCATTGCTCGTGAACCATTGTTTGGAAAATAGATTCAATGGATGTAATAAAACAAATAAAAGTAAAACTGCGAGTGTGCATGTACGATATTGAAGTCTCGCCTGTGCATAAACCTCATCGCGAAAANAACAAATAAAAGTAAAACTGCGAGTGTGCATGTACGATATTGAAGTCTCGCCTGTGCATAAACCTCATCGCGAAAATACTGGTGGCCATAACCACAACTATTACCAATGCAAGGCTGTATAGCAAGTTGGCACATTTGTTTGTGCGTGAAAAAGAATTTATGCACAGAATGCACTCACGTTTAAATTCGCTTTCAAATCTGTACATTTTCCACACATTTGATTGCAATTATCATTTTTCATTTTGTGTGTTTGTTTCTTTAGGACGTAGTCTGCAAAAATGAGAACTGCGACAGCTAAAATAATTCTTCTGTATCCATCGACTGTTTAATAACGNGTAGGACGTAGTCTGCAAAAATGAGAACTGCGACAGCTAAAATAATTCTTCTGTATCCATCGACTGTTTAATAACGAGATGGTCTACATATATTAAAACGAGCTTAAAATTTATAACACATTAGCCAACTTACATGAGTGAAAACCAAACTACATATTCGTGAAAGTTGCAATATAGAAACGAAAACCTATTGGCCAACAAATGAAAACCTCCTATTTTATTATGTCAATGTAGCCCAATATTTTTATTATGGCAATGGTTGCAGGCATGGATACAGTTATGGTAAAAGTTATTTCGATTGTAGCACGGCCTTAATTAAAGAGTTGGCTAGAAGAAATGCCTTAGGAAGAAAATCACATTCTGAGATAATAGAAAGGCGGTACCCTCTTAAAAGACGACAATACATATAAACAGCAACTACTTAAATTAAGTAAATAACTACATTTTGGAATTAACGAAAGCATGTGGAGAGTTTTGGGCCGCTCTCACCAACAAGAGTTTCAGTTGAGAGAAACGAAAGCAAAGAATACAATAACTATTCAATAATGGAACCAATGTGAAGTTCAGAAAAATTCATTACTTGTTGAAGAATCTGCTATTGATGTCAGATTTTGTGTGTGCTCTTTATGGACAATAGGGAACGCGATAAACTCTTTGATGTAAGAAAGGTCGTAGTTTACTAAAGCCCTAAAGCCTTTCTTCAAGCCAACTCCTCAATTTGCTTATCGAGAAAAGAAATATCAGTAAGGATGCACACGTTTTGCCGTAATTTAAATTATAAGTATATTAAAAGTCGATAACTAAAAATGCAGAAAATAATAGACAAGTGCCGATAGCCACTGCACGCAGCCACATAGCCAGGATTTTGTACAGAGGAAAGAGGGATTCAATGTTACGAAACTTTCATACATGACTTGCATGACATTCTTTAATACGATATTACCAAAGAAACTGTAGTGAATGCTTAAATTTGTGGTAAGAGTAGGCTTACAGAAATCACATTATTACGTTTATATACATAGCAGGAATAATATTTCTGGTAGTTCCTTAAATAAAAAATGCATATTACCTATAAAACTGAAATTTATTTGATCTTCCTAAAATAGTTTAACTGCTGAGGTTATGGTGTATTCCCGAGTACATTGAAATACAGCAGGTCACAAAAAAAAACTGATATTGTGTTACATGTGATGCTATTCCCCACCTGTGGCATACAGAGTGGTTCATAGGGTCGGAGTTAATTCCTCCAGGCACAGACTATAAGGTGCCTTGAAGGTTGAGGGTATATGAATAAGGTAGTCTTTTGGGTGTTTACTGGATAAATATATTGTCTCGAGTTTAAACATTCAGAAACATTTTCGAGGTGTGGTACTCTATTTTGGCTAACTCGGATTAACTTTGGGCGACGTCGTGGTGGAGGGAGGNGGCTAACTCGGATTAACTTTGGGCGACGTCGTGGTGGAGGGAGGGCTTCTTTGGTCGATGACTTGATACTTAACTCTGCTAGTAGTGCTGGTATGTTGTCGGCTGTGGATGAGATCCGGCGATGTGGGCAGCCTTGGAAAAGGCCCGCGTTTGTTGCCGTCTCCCCTGGACTACTGTTCTGGGTTCGTTCCGACGTCCTCTCGCGATTTCCCAATGCAACTGCTTCTCTCGGCGCGGTGATAATAAATCAACCCCTTTCTCTCGCATATTAGCTTATATGCTCTCTAGCATCTCTCCCTAATTGTCTGCACGTGTCTCTCTTATTGGGGGAGGATGGAGGTTGCCTGCAGTACAAAGCCCTTCTACCATGTGCCATTGTTCGTGATAGTTGGGGGAGGGGGGGAATGGTAATCTGCCCCTTGACTTTACCCTGTCAGTTTATTCTTCCGCGGTTTGGCTAAATGGGTGGTAGGGGTGAGGGGTGTTCGTGGCCCCACTTTCATTTGGTCAGCCATTTTCTCAGGCGTGAATCTAGAGGTGCTCTTGCTTGGCTCTGCAATTTCTCCCGCTTTCCTACGTATTTACATAGCACCTTCCGGGTGCTTCGGCGATATGCCACCTCTTACTCGGCACAATCTTGACATGTGTAACTGCGATCCGTTCTGGCTGTCCACGTGCCTCGTGACACATGTCAACTGGTAGGCGCTCGCGAAGGGGGTCAGCGAGGCTTCTACTCCCAATATGCATTACATGTCACATGTAACACACATTTAAAATTTGTAAGAAAAACCGTAAATAATATATCTACATCTACAGCAACATCCTTATTTTCCATTTTCGCTTTTAGTTCCATGATGATTAACATATCCCTGCTTAAAAATATATGCATTGTAACGCATATTTCTGGAACATCATTGCTATGCCAGTGAATCGTTCGTCATTCTCTTGAATGCTGAGAATGCTATTTCAGCTTCACAAATAGAGATTGGTAAAAATACTTAGAAACANATTTCTGGAACATCATTGCTATGCCAGTGAATCGTTCGTCATTCTCTTTAATGCTGAGAATGATATTTCAGCTTCACAAATAGAGATTGGTAAAAATACTTAGTAAATATTGAATATTATGGTCCAGGCTCTTGTCATAAGCCTGAAAAGTGGGCATTATTCAAGATGGTAAGAGACATCTCTCTCTAATAAATTCCATTTTTGGTACTCTTCTTCAAGTGCTGTCTGGAAAAATTTGTGTTCGTAGTAAATATCCAGTATTTAATCTTCTCTACATGAACTTCTTTACATCTCCCCGGAAACAATGCTTCGATAATAGTCTTTATTTTCGCTGAATTTCTGTTCAAAGTTCAACATTAATCATCACCAGATGGTTTGAAAATTGATATTCTATAGTACTCCTTGGTAGAACCATCTGGATAGTTGTCCCATTTTATTTTTCTTTACTTGCCTTGGATTATTACTTTGCACTTCGAAAACTGTTGGCCTATTAGCAATTGTTTCAGATGCCTCGAAAATCTTNCTTGCCTTGGATTATTACTTTGCACTTCGAAAACTGTTGGCCTATTAGCAATTGTTTCAGATGCCTCGAAAATCTTATGAAACTCAGTTTTTTTTATCTTTGTCGTCAGTGTGAAGATCTTTTAGGGTCTGCAGGGCGTCTTAGCTGAACTTAACAGCTGAAACAAGTTCATGTTAAGGATATTGTATATATGCTGAAGGTAGTAGGGAGGGGATGGAAAAGTATCCACAAACTATCACCGACATGTTGGGGCTTCCTTTCTCCATGGTGCCTAGAAGTGTTCACACAGACTGAAAATAATAGGTCCAGTTATTAGAGTTTTCGAATATTTGGAACTATTTGCAAGAAGAAGCTCAAGAAAGAAATTACAGAGGCCTAGCGCTCGACAAACATTGTTTCACAGGCCCCCAGTAATTTTGATTTCTTTGACTCTTGGCAAAATCTTGGCAATTTTTCTCTTCACAGGCTTTCAGCCTGAGCGTAAATGAATTGCCCATTTCAAAACACCAAGACTGTTCGAGATTAAAGGCACATTAAGGAATTCTGTGATGCTTATATTTAGACTATGACTTGACTCTGCTTTGCTCATTTAAGAACTCGGTTGGTTTTTTTTTTTTTTTTTTTTTTTTTTTTTTTNTTTATTTGAAATTGATTTTGGGAAAGAGCAATTTTGCCATTTCAGAAGTAAAACAGCCGTTTCCGATTTCTTCATCCTTTGTCACAATCTGAGTCCGACTCCGATGGTCCATGCCCAAAAACATACCAAACCCTAGTACTTAAGCAATTCCTGATTTCTCTCATGACATCCGAGACCATTCAAACAGCAGATCCAGAGAGCAATGGATGGACCTGTTCGCTCTCATAACCTCATCCCATTTGACTATTTTGTGTGCGGCACTTATGAGTCTGGTGTGTGAGACTCCCATTGAATCGGAGTAAGAGCTCGTCGCTCGGATGCTTTTAGCTATTACTCTCTACAAAACATGCCCAGGGTCTTTAAATGTGTGCGATAGGCAATGTCACATCGTTGCAGAGCTTGTATTGTCGCAGGACCCACACTTTTAAACAGTTCTTGTAAAGCATTAAAATGAAATTGAAATGTAATGGTTTCATTCTCATCCTCAATCACGTCAAAATGTACCTCAATTATCACATTTTGACCCATGGTTATTGAATAAAACATTTATATTTTAATCTCTTCTAAAATCCCTAGAATTTTGTGTATTGAATTTTCTCACACCCTGAATGGATTTATCCTAATTACAAAGAGACATAAAGTGAAAATGAACTATTTTGCTCAAACAATTGGCAACACAAACCAGACAAAACAAATCTGAAGCTACTAACTGTTGTGTGGTATTCATTATCTAGTGACATGTCTCATTAATAAATATGTTTAATAAAATCTTGGAAACACAACAGATTTTTAAGACGATTTTCAAAATGCATTGCCACCGCAAACTTTTATTTTTGTAGTTACTATAAGGTCTATACAATGACATATTTTATTTATGAGCATATCAAATGCTTAATATTTGTTTATTATTTGATTAGCAATATTATCGACACTGCAAACACTTTCATACCCGGTATAAGTCGTTTTTATTATTTTATACTTGCACTACTGTGGAATACGTGCAGACACTTATGTATCTGAGTATATTAGTGGTTTAAACGTCGCATCTGTAGCCGGCAATTTGAATTGAGCGCCATGTTGTGACTCTCGGCCACGTAGGTACCGCTAGTATCCTTATCGCCAGTTATTCCAATGCGTAAGCATTGCATAGGCCGTGTCGGGAATTGTCCTTATACCGTATCTGCTAAACCACAAATGCCTACCCTCTCTTAGTTATCACTTCACAAAATAGTTCACTGAAATATGGATGAAATATGTGTATAATCATTAGGATTAAGTAACAATTTTACATCTCGAATATAAGTAGAATAATTTTGACAGATATTTTACATGGGTGATGGGGGTGTATTGTGGATTATGACGTCAAAATACGCGGTAACCTTGTTGGATAACGTCACAACCGTCAAAATCCCCCCCCCCCCNATCATTTTTTACCTCATGAAATTTCCATAAAATAGTAAACATTTTCAAATCGAATCATTTCGAATTTTTTATGTTCCACACATGTTCTCAAAATAGCAAGGTGAACTTGAGACTCTGAAAAAGTCCACAGATCAGCACGGCAGATCGAGGCCCTTCGATGCGTGAGCCAAACAAATTGAAAATCAACAAGCCAGACTAAAGGCTCCGTCAATGTTTACATTACTGAACCCAGTGCCATCTTTAATTTACATGACCTGACCGTTTTCTAAAAATAAAAAAAATCCCAAAAATTTGTAAAAAAAATTATAGAATCTGAAAAAAATTACATTATTTCCCCTGTTTATCGTACTGAATTTCCATAACATTGGCCGTGACACCAAAGGGAAAAATCGAGAAAAATGACAAAAATCTTTTAAAACAAATAAAATAAACACAAACATGAAAAAAATTAATTAATTAAATAAAAATATAATTTAAAAAAATAGAAAAATCGAAAAAATTTGGAAAAATTAAATTATTTTTTATAAACTTACACGTAGGAGGTCCAAGGGTACGATTCTTGTGAAGGTGGTAGAGCACATCCAGCTGCTTCCAATACAGGACCAGTAGACGACTGACCTTTGGCTATTTAGTCGGTCTCACGTCACTACACCCCTCCAATGAGTCACTGGCTTTATGTCACACCCCACATCCCATACATCTCATCATCCTCCCACCATTTATACACATAGTTCGAACCCCACCACTAACACTAGATTGTACTAGCGATGTAATGACACCACATTGCTTGCTCGTGATTTGCTGTTAGTTAACATCTGAAGATAGTTAATGTGACAAAAATCACAGTTATTCGTCTGAAGCTTCCCTTGCGTTTATAGTATTAAGACTGGTAAGATTTTTTTTTCTGCTTGACTCTTCCATTACATTTCGCTGGATATTATCAGGCGTGCTCGTAATAACACATTACCTGCCCCATCTAAATAAAAAATCTGCTATAATTTCAAGTACCTGTTCAGACTAGTCAGCTATTGAAGTGATGATGCGTTCGTTTAATGTTGAGTCTGTGACCAGTGTCCCGACTTCGTCTTTGGTGGTACCATCGCTGAATACAGCTAAACTGCTTACATTGTCAACGATTCCATTCACAAACAATCAGGATCACGCACTNTGGTACCATCGCTGAATACAGCTAAACTGCTTACATTGTCAACGATTCCATTCACAAACAATCAGGATCACGCACTCGAAGCTAGGAATTGACATGACCAGCTCAAGCTCAATCAAACCGATAGATCAAGCTATCATCTAGAGCCTTTTATAATCATAGTTAAACCATTTTGTTTTTGAATCATTAGTGATCAAAGGTGCTGAGCTCATTTCGTAGGTAANATTTTATAATCATAGTTAAACCATTTTGTTTTTGAATCATTAGTGATCAAAGGTGCTGAGCTCATTTCGTAGGTAATAATTCAGACACCGAAATGCCACATTAGGTGAAAAGCACTTCTAAAAGCATAGGTAGCTTAACTCACTGTTAATTCATTTACTGTTACATATTAGCAAACCAAGCATTCTATTAACAGTTCAGTTCAGTGAAAATACTTCAACATATTTTATACTACCAATAGTCAACATGGCCAATATCACAGTTATCACAAACACGCGAACATCAGTATATGTTATCAACCAAAAAAGAACCGTCTGACCACACGAACTCATAACACCGACCAACCAACAATATCGACAATTCCAACCAACAATAACGATCAGACAACCCACAAAACAGACCAAAAATACAGACCGACCATGTCAGCTGGCCAAACAAATGCCCATACCAGCCCACGAGACCAACTGACCATCAACACCAACCATAAAACCCACACATAAAATCGACTACCAAGAACAAACAGACCATACCAACTGAAGATACCAATCAACTAGCAAGACCAATGGACAAGACAAATTGACAAGTCCGATAAGGCCATAATGTCAAAAAAGCAAGTAAAACAATTCACATTACACTGAGTTAACTAACAACATCCCAAAACAACCTAACAATTCTTAATGTAACCTCCAAGAAGTATTCGTCTGTGCCTTCTGGTTAATTAAACACAGATTTTGGCATTCAGTACTTCGTAGGGCCACCTTTTTCTTTTAATAACCTATGCCAGTCATCTTGGCATCAACTTCAACTTTTCAGTCGTTTCTCTTGGAATTTTTCGCCACTCTTCCAACAAAGCAACCATTAAATCATGCTCGTTGGATAATAGTCTTCTTCTTATGTTTNCAAAGCAACCATTAAATCATGCTCGTTGGATAATAGTCTTCTTCTTATGTTTTGTTCCAGAACATCCTACAGGTGCTTGATCGGATTGATGTGCGATGACTGAGGTGAGGTCAGTATATAATGTACGGTGTTATATACACTGAAGAGCTAAAAAAAACTGGTACACCTGCCTAATATCGTGTAGTGTCCCCCCCACCCCCCGAGCACGCAGAAGTGTCGCAAGACGACGTGGCATGGACTCGACTAATGTCTGAAGGTATGCAGGAGGCAATTCACACCATGAATCCTGCAGGGCAGTCCACAAATCCAATCTGCGCCAATTTGAGAAAGGGTTGCACGTCTGTCACGTTTAATGATTTTCGTCAGTCGTCGTTTGTCCCGTTCTTTAACGATATTTTTCCGGCCGCAGCGATGTCGAAGACGTGATGTTTTACCGGATTCCCGATATTCATGGTACACTCGAGAAATGGTCGTACGCGAACATCCAAATGTTATCGCTACCTCGCAGATGCTATGTCCCATCTCTCGTGCGCCGACTATAACACCACGGTCAAACTCACTTAAATCTTGATAACCTGCCATTGTAGCAGCAGTAACCGATCTAGCTGCCGACCGCATCGCGTTACTCTTATTGGTCCCATACCTCTGTTATTTGCATACGCACGCCTATACCAGTTTTTTTGGCTCTTCAGTGTAGTAGCCACATTCTGGTATTATTTGGGTCATTGTCCCGAGTAAAAATGTACTTCCCAGTCAGGCCCACATCTTCCACACTTTTGGCAAGACGGTCATTCAGAATCTGCAGATAGCCATATTGGTCCATGATACCTTCAATTGGCTGCACAGTAAGTGCCCCACACCATTCACACTCATGCATCCCAAAGGTTGTACCGAACCCCCTTCACGTTTGACAGTTGCAGTCAAGTTCCTTCCTTCCAAGTCACAATGTTTTGTTCTCTACATTGTTACAATCCCATCGAACTTGAAAATATTAAATTTACTCTCGTCCGTGAAGATTACTTTTTTTCAAAATTCGCAGTCCTTACTTATGTTGGTTTTTGCATATACACTTCTCTTCCTTCTAATCACTTTGTTTGTATATGGCTTTCTACAGGCGGTTCGTCCATGAAAGCCAGCTTCGTAGAAAAGATTCCTTACTATATTCACTGAAATACACTTTCCTGTTTCACTTGAGACNGTCCATGAAAGCCAGCTTCGTAGAAAAGATTCCTTACTATATTCACTGAAATACACTTTCCTGTTTCACTTGAGACCTCTATTTGAATTTTCGGTGAGCAGTAGAAAAAATATAAGTCGGGCACAAATAGATGGGGTACCGGGGCACGGAGCTGTTCATACTTTGTCGTTCCGGCACCCCGGCGGCCATCTTGTTCGCCATATTGGATGTAAGTGACATTGACCTTTAACCTTGGCTCCAGTAACCTTCGATCTTGAAACTCCAAAAAAAATCCAAAAAAATTGTTTTAAAAATATATATTATTATTATTAAAAATTATTTTAAAATGTATTACATCAAATTTATTAAAACTTATTATTACAAATTTATTAAAAAAGTATTAATAAAAATGTGTTATTAAAACATTTATTATTAAACAATTTATTTTTAAAATCTTACATTTCCGGAGGGCCCACCACCCAAGCACTGCGCCCAACAGACGACTCACCCCCACCTGCTATTGGCTGTTTAGTCGACTGGCCTCCACCCCCACCACCAGTGTTTCTAAATTGGCTAATTACTCACCTTCGTTCGATCCCCTTCCAAAATATTTAACTGTCACATTTATGACACCCGCAAATGATTCCCATTGATTAATTTTTGTGGTTTTCGGAAACCTTCGCTCGATCAATTAATCGCATTCGCTACACCCCCACTACCCCCACCATTGATTCACATTGCCTAATTACTAACATTAGTTTGGCCCCCAAACCCACATCTGTTATTAATGTTCGTTAAAACCCCCTCTAACNCATTGCCTAATTACTAACATTAGTTTGGCCCCCAAACCCACATCTGTTATTAATGTTCGTTAAAACCCCCTCTAACCCCTCAACATACTCCCCGAGCCTTTGCTCATTCCATCGTATGTAGCCCTCTTGGTGGTTTTTCGATTGTCATTTGTTTACATTTGTAACACCCAGGTGGTGCTAGTGTATTAATAACCAAATTACCCGCCAGGCAGTGTTAATTTCTCGATTTAGTCGCCAGGTGAGCTGTCATTCTCTCTTGCCTATGTTAAACACGCCATCTTGTTTTATTCGTTTGTCATTTGTTTATATTTTCAACACCTAGGTAGCGCCATTGTCTCGATTTCGTCACCAGGCGAGTTGCCTATTTAGCCACCAGGCAGCAGCCATGTTTATTTATGTTTTTAAACTATAGGTGCTGCTGACGGTGCCCTCCATATTGGATTCTATTTTCAACACATACGTGGCGTTAATTTCTCAGTTTTACTGCCAGGCGAGCTGTCAGTACCCGCTCATTCTGTCTATTTAGCCGCAAAGTGAGCTGTCGGCACTCACATTTGTTTCATAGACATAAAAAGAATCTGTAATTTTTTATCCTATTTAAAAATTATTTTTCTAATCAGCGGTATACCTACATGCATAATTTATTAAATCGACAATTTTTTGGTATTAAAACTTTAATTAAGACCTATCAAAAAACCATTTTTCTTTTTAATGCTGCATAAATTACCATTGAACTTAAGTATTTATTGTTTCCCTTCACCCCGCCACTTTAGTCCAACCAATTATTCACCCTCGCTTAATCCATTACCACTACTGCTCTTCTTTTAAACGTTGTCTGTCAGAGTGTGCTGGTGTGGGGAAAGTATATAATGGGAACAATGTCGACCCTGTGGCAATATAGTATCAAGCGTGCACGTAATCTGTACATATTTCCATGCTAAATTACAAATCTCATCAAATTTCTAGTGTCGGTTTTGACCAGCTTGTCTCTAAATAAAATACGGCACTAAATATTGTTTTTTTTTTCCCTTCTAATTTATATATTTACCACCAATCTAATTTGCAAAGGCGTTAACTTAATATATGTGACGCTACTGTAACACTTCTTTTACATCCATGAAATGTGCTCGAAGACACGTAAAGTATAAATGTTCGAATAATGCAGATCGAGTGACATATAAGTGTGTAAAATGTGTTATTGGAATTTGCTAGGGCGCGATAACTTGCAGAGGCATGCAAAAACCTGCGTAGCTGTAGGACCTCCACCTGCCAAAATCCATCATGTAAGTCTCTTTCACAGCAGCGTACGAGTGTACTTCCCACTAAACCAAGGCTCCGGCGTGAGCATCCGCCATCATGCTAGCAAACATCACGCCCAAGAATCGTGGCAGGATAAGGGTTGGTTAATGACAGTGGTTTTTTTGAGGCCCAAACTGCAATCTATTACAGTCTAAAGACCTATGCCCCCACAACCAGAGGGGGTATTCGAAGGATATTTGCACATGTTTAGTTCGAATGGGGGAAAACATCGCTGTTGGCTCTCTACATAAACACGCCACCAATAAAATTTAATGTATAGCTCGAACGCAGCTTTGCAAAACTGACACCGTTCAATAAAAGGAAGGTATTCGAATCGAAAGGAAAGATATCTAAAATACTGTAAAACTTCATACTAGAAATATACGTCACGAGAAAGAAGCATACAAAGAGCGTGTTTCNGGTTAATGACAGTGGTTTTTTTGAGGCCCAAACTGCAATCTATTACAGTCTAAAGACCTATGCCCCCACAACCAGAGTAGGTATTCGAAGGATATTTGCACATGTTTAGTTCGAATGGGGGAAAACATCGCCAACAATAAAATTTAATGTATAGCTCGAACGCAGCTTTGCAAAACTGACACCGTTCAATAAAAGTAAGGTATTCGAATCGAAAGGAAAGATATCTAAAATACTGTAAAACTTTATACTAGAAATATACGTCACGAGAAAGAAGCATACAAAGAGCGTGTTTCGGGGTAAATATTAACGAAAAATCAATCACCAAGTGCTCCATCCCCTCTAAACAACATGCTTGCACCCCTACTCCCCCTTCTCCAAATATAACATTTGTTTAAAATTTATATTGAAAAAATTATATGTCGTGTACGGATGCATTATACAGCTTTCTATAAAATAATCATGGCTTGAAAACTCCAAAAACAGAGTTTAAACCATTCGTTTCCCCGCGGTATACGATATGCACAGTAAAGGATCCCATGCATTCCGCCTCACCCAGGCATAGCCGCTCGTCATTAAAAACAGTTGCCATAATTTTAAAATTAGTACGTTAAGAAACTTAGGCAGCGGCAAAAAAAACATTTCCTTCCAAGTTTAAAACTGTACGTTAGGAAATTTAGGCAGCAGGAAAAAAATATCCATATGGTTACTCCACGTGCAGCGATATTTCTACCTCTCAGTGTCCGGATATAAAACTTTTTATACACGCAAATAATGTACGTAATGTAATATTTGCGGGTAAAAAAAATTATTTACAGTTAAAAGACGCTAGCGGAAAGGTCCACCTGCCACATGCCCAAAATCACAACAAAAATTTTTACCATCTGCAAACAAAATTACCGTATTTTCATACATTCGTGTGCGCTCGCTCCATTAAAATATATATCAAATCCGCTCCTCCCCCCCCCCTCCGGATTCACATCACACTGCTATGTGACTTTAGCCGAATGAAAAGTGACATGCGAACATGTGTATGTATATATTCGGCTTCTAATCCAGCAGTTGTCAATAGTATTCGCCCTTTATGAATTACACTAACAACAACAATGTTTTATTTCCGAGTTGCTAGTCCACCATGCAGATTTATACCACAATACGAATTCCAGCTAAGACACGCGTATACAGCTCTCATTCGCCATCCTTCAACTTCGTCGAGACATATAAGGAAAGACTTCACAAGTACAAAAAATGTACAGCAAACTGCATAATGTACAGTGCATTACGGTGAACTTGAGATTTTAAAGTTATATTAATCCCTTTCGAATGCTAGAAAATTTATACTATCTAAAATTTTTATATAAATAAATACTGCCTCGAACTCCACCTTTGTTTTTTTTTTGTTTAAATAATAAAATATGAAAATTTTAAATTAATCAGAGGAAATCAAAGATACTTTTTAATGCTGTGAAACTATGAAATTAGAAAAAAAATGGTTGCCTGTAAAGTCGNTAGAAAAAAAAATGGCAGTCTCCACTTGCTCATGTAACACAAACACAAAGAGCCCGAAATATCAGGCGAAACTGATAGACGCATTAAAAAAACTATTAAGACAAAAGCGTACTTAAAGAAGTGGATACGAGTCCCATTACAGAAGTAAACGAGAGACACGTGCAGTCGTTTTCTGAGCTCGCGCACACGTCCAACTGCACTGCACCAAGTGTTGAATTAGACTTTGCCCTAGCGCATTGACCACTGGTGGGCTGAGGGGAGGCCGCGTAGGGATTGGCGCTCCAGCAGCTTGTTTTTATTTCTCACACACGTTGATTTTAATTCATTGGATAATAAACACACAAGTCAACACCAAGGGAGACCCATGTTCATGGAGATCCGGGTTTTATTCTCGGTTAGTTTTGCCGAATTACTTTTTTAAATATCATTCCACTTGAATTGCGGGATAATTTCTTGGCCAAGTCCTTACTTGTACCCGTTTGTCCTAGCAACTCGCTCCGTCTCAATAGGGTGTAAACNTGCACCAAGTGTTGAATTAGACTTTGCCCTAGCGCATTGACCACTGGTGGGCTGAGGGGAGGCCGCGTAGGGATTGTCGCTCCAGCAGCTTGTTTTTATTTCTCACACACGTTGATTTTAATTCATAGGATAATAAACACACAAGTCAACACCAAGGGAGACCCATGTTCATGGAGATCCGGGTTTTATTCTCGGTTAGTTTTGCCGAATTACTTTTTTAAATATCATTCCACTTGAATTGCANAATTACTTTTTTAAATATCATTCCACTTGAATTGCAGGATAATTTCTTGGCCAAGTCCTTACTTGTACCCGTTTGTCCTAGCAACTCGCTCCGTCTCAATAGGGTGTAAACTTTACATTTTTTTCTAAAATTATAATTTTAGCTTGCAAACCGCATGGTTTAACCATTTTTATTCTTAAAAAAAAAAGTACTCCTGCCTAAGGGCGTGACTCAATGGCGACTCGGGGCTCTGTCGCACTCGTGCCGTAACTTTGCTGTCAGTGTGGTAAACCTTAAAGGTATTACAACACTTTGTTTTACGTTGTTGATGAACTTCTTCAAAAATGGTGGGGCGATGACGAAACGTTTTAAACACGCAGATCAAAATCATTCCTTAAAAACATTTTTTTCCGTGTCATTAAATTGAAACGCAATAAGGGCGGCAATAAGAGTTATGTCTAAGGCCTAATTTTAAGACGTCTACGGGCACTGCGTAGGTTACAAATCATTATTTAATGTCACATTAGTCAGACACTCAGGGCTATATGCAAATAGTCTGTTCACGGTATCTTCACACTTTTAATCAAACCTTTGACGTATATGGTTGTTTCCTAAATATTTCACTATCACAAGCTTTGTATACTGCTGTTAACATAATATTATCTTATCAGGTGTACAACCTTGCTTCCGCCGTTTTTTCCCCAACATTTGAGGCTTTATTGTTAAAACGTGATTAAATATTTATGATTAAAAGTACTGTCCGTCGCTAGCCACTACTTTGTCCCATCTTTCTGGCAATTTTCGGGTGCCATCTCGAAAAAACGATGCGTCTTTTGAGGCGACCCACGAATCGATCCATTTTGTGACTTCTTCATACGAGCGGAAATGCTGATCGGCCAGGCCGTGTGCTATCGATCGAAACAAATGGTAGTCGGAAGGAGCAACGCTGGACAGTACGGGGGGTGGGGTAAGACCTCCCATTTCAGCATTGCCACGTATGTCTTGATCGGTCTTGCGACATGTGGCCGAGCATTGTCATGCTGGAGGATAACTTTGTCGTGTCTCTCTTTGTACTGTGGCCGTTTCTCCTCCAAAGCTCGGCTCAAACGCATCAATTGCGTTCGATACCGATCCCCTGTGATGGTTTCACTCGGTTTCAACAGCTCATAAGATACCACACCGAGGTGACCTTGGCGCCGTGCATATTCGGTCTGGCCATCGACATGGAGGCATGTCCGGGCATTCCCCATGGTTTTCTGCACTTGGGATTATCGTAGTGGACCCATGTTTCGGAACGCGATGTTGAAACCCCTTCAGATTATGTCTTTGAAGCAGCTGTTCACAAGCAAAGAAACGCCGTTCAACATCTCTCGGTTTCAACTCGTACGGAACTCAATTTCCTTGCCTCTGAATCATTCCCATGGCTTTGAGGCGTTTTNAACATCTCTCGGTTTCAACTCGTACGGAACTCAATTTCCTTGCCTCTGAATCATTCCCATGGCTTTGAGGCGTTTTTAAATGGCTTGTTGCGTCACTCCCAATGATTCTGCCACTTCTTCTTGCGTTTGGCACGAGTCTTCATTAAGCAATGCCCCCATTTCGGAATCTTCGGAACATTTCTCTCTTCCACCGCCATGCCGGTCCTAGACGTCAAAATCACCGCTCTTAAAGCATTGAAACCACTCACGACACGTTCATTCACTAAGGGCAGCCTCACCGTACGTTTTCTTGTAATGGAAGCAGAAAATCAACAATTCCCGCACATGCCGAGCATTTGGCTCGAAAACTGACATCTTCGCTCGAGAATAAATTTATGACGTAAACACAAATTCACTAATGTGGCGATGTCGTTATGTTGACAGATGTCCAAGCTTAATGTGTGACATTATTGATCTAGATATTTCCACCAGCACTTACCGCTGCAGTCATTGATAGAGAAACGGCGGAAGCAAAGTTGAACAGTGATTAACGTGTTTTTTTAAATCTTCAGTTTTAAAAAGACAAGCCCTTTTATGTGAATAAAATACTTTTGCCAATCTGAATCTAACCAAATTGCATTACAAATATGTTAGTGGAAGTATACAAACGTCTCAAAACACTTGTTTATTTAACAGTGTTTTAACCTCAAATCCTACCCACGTCATTTATGATAGTTGTGTTGGCAGAAAAGCAGTTCAATGTTGGGAGGCCATGCCAGCGAGATCGCTCTATGCCATATTCACTCTGCGCTACTAACTGCTGATGCCGACTACAGTGTCGATCGTCGCTCTCTCTGTGATACAATGAATGCTGATCTTTATTGCTGAAGAACATATTTCCATGAACGTGCTATAAAAGACAGGGCGATCACTTTATTTACGTTCGCTCGTNTCTTTATTGCTGAAGAACATATTTCCATGAACGTGCTATAAAAGACAGGGCGATCACTTTATTTACGTTCGCTCGTTTTTTCCAAGTGCATGTGATCTTTGAGTGACGTTTTTGCAGTTTAAATAACTATATATTTTTATTACATTTAATGTCATTGTAGTATTTACCACATAAACAAAATACTTGTTTCCCGTCTTTATTTGAGCCTGCGCAGATCGACTTCGAATTTCATTGGCTCGTTCATTGTGACGTATTTGTTGATAGCGAATAACGAACACCGTGCCGATCGGCAGCTGATCAACTACCGACCCCAAGTTAAAAGTTGGTTAACTTGGTCAGCACTGCATTGCACGGTACTGCTCTGCACAGTGGCACACACGTCACTGGTCATGTGAAACCTCGCTGGCTGCGCACAACCCGTCTTCGTGTCGCAACTTTGAACTGCTTTTCTGCCAATACGACTAGCAAAACGGCGTGGATTGGGTTTGAGGTTAGAATACTGAATTATTAAACAAGTACTTTGAGGTGTACTTCCTCTAACCAATTTCTAATGCAGTTTGATTGAATTCAAATTAATAAAAGTGTTTTATTTATAAAAAAGTGCATGTCTTTTGAAAATTGNTTCTAATGCAGTTTGATTGAATTCAAATTAATAAAAGTGTTTTATTTATAAAAAAGTGCATGTCTTTTGAAAATTGGATTTTCACAAACGTGTTCATCACTGTTGCTGTAGCTGGACTCACAATTATCCGTCGCACCCGTCAATCGCCCGTCCGTCAGTCAGTCTTCCTTCTGTTTTTTCGTCCATCAGTCGAAAGCGATTCACAATAATCCGTCTTCCGTCAATCCTTCTGTACTGCAAAATTTCAGTGTGACAACTTAAAATCGTGATCCAGCGCCTTGCATTTTATTTCCAAGTGCATATTCGCGTCTACGGAATGTCATCAGAAGGCGGTGGCCCATCCGCCGGGCCGTCGAAAGTTAAAGTTTGAGAAATATTTGACGGATTGACGGATAGAAAAAAGAAGTTTCCCCTGCGATTGGTTGAAGATCACGTGACCGCCGGGCGGATGACGGATGGTTGTGAGTCTACCTTAAGTGACATTGGCAGTTGTGTTCCTTTAGGGTAGGTAAATGTTGGGTACATGCGTAGGATAATAATAATTTGTAATATTTCAGAAACGCGTCGGCACTGCACTGCATGACATTAGCCCTATGCAGCACGGCGTTAACATTGTCATGGACTTTTTATCACTTTATTCATGTGTTTAACAATTGCAGCTGTTAAATTGTCAATGACGCCCTACTAATATGCTAGTTCTGGTGCTCATGTACACGAAACCAACAGACAACATATTAAATGAATTTACCGTGCACACAATTGAAGGTCAAATTTTTAAAACGACTTTTACACATGGAACTACTTATTCTACGTTGCTACCAACTTTACCGGCAGCATGATAATGAGCGTGTACTTAAAAATACACGTAGTTGAGGACAGGGAATAATGTAAAATGTTGTTGAAAAGTTGTCAGCTAAAAGCGGAAACGCTGTATATATATATAGTACGTCGTTCCACAGCCGGAACGTGATGCGTCTTCTCGTGTAACATTCGCAGACGCTTCACCNGTATATATATATAGTACGTCGTTCCACAGCCGGAACGTGATGCGTCTTCTCGTGTAACATTCGCAGACGCTTCACCGCATGCTACAGTCACTCATCGCGCACGCACCTACCTTCTCTATGTCACGTGTTTCATTGCTCCTGTCAAAAAGACGTCAGCCACAAAAACCAATTCTTCGAGCAATGTTTGTGTTGCTAGCAAGGTTGTTGCGAAGCGCGCCGAAGCGCTCTGGCAAGAAACTAACTAATCGTGTTGTGTGTTTGCAGTGAGTGTCTAGGCCGAGCCTTACCGGCACATTGCAGTCGAGGTGGCGTGCTCCTCTTCTTGTATCTCCACGTCGCACCTCCTATCACACGCCGTCCAACAACAATGCTACTGCAAAATCTGCGGAATGGTTTTCCCGGGCCGCGAACCTGCAGGCTTCTCTCGGCCGCCTATCGATCGGCGCGCTGCGAGCGACTGCCACCTATCGGCGGCCGGCTCAACTAACTCATTTTCGACTGCGCGTGTCGCTCCCCAACATTAGATCAAGAAATGCCTGTTAAATTCACGTGTTTCAACAATGATGTGACGTTTGTTTCCATATGATTTTAACTTTAAAACCCACTCTTTTATCAAAAATAAATACATTTTGCGTAGCTTCATAATATAGTATTTACCTCACAACTTGGTCAAAGTAGTGATTGTTCTGGTGGATTGGGATGATTGAGTTATGGGTACCTCCTTGCACCCGGTCTCACCCTCTTAAGCGGGTATATCACGATAGAAATTTCTTGGACAATTCCATGCAAGCCTGCGTGGCCGGTTCTATGGATGGTTCTATGGAAGATTAGGCCAACTGCTGGCCGTTTTCAAGGATGCTTTCGTGATTGGTTTGTCCAATGTTCGACGGAAAGTCTCCTACATGGTTGAAATTTTAGCCAATCAGAAAGAGGGTGGTAGATTAATTTCTTTATTTTATTTTGAGAAATAACAAAGGACTATTAAACACAAGTAAATAATAAATAAAAAACCACGAAAACGTTAACTAATTATATTGTGTGAAAATTAAGGCAAACATCCGTGTTTATTTAACATAAAAGTAGCAGTTATAACAACAAAACACTGTGCATGACCACGCAATGCTGAAGTCGCGAGTGAAAATTGTTTCTGAACCGCAGTTGTATAAGTTAATAATAAAAATATACACTCGTCCTTACTTGCGCGGCAGCAAGTATCGTTGGATAGGTTATTCCAGCGAACCCTCCACAACTGCGTGCATGCAGGCTCGGGTAACAGGTCTCGTGGAAGCTTCTGCCCGAGCCTGCACGGACAATTTTATCGTGGTATACGGGCTTTAGTGTAATGACTCTACCATTCAAAGTACTTCATTTAGTTAAAAAGTGTACTAACCTTTGTCGAAGCCAGGTGGTTTTCAGTGTAGTAGGAAGAAAAACAGTCCAATGTTGGGAAACAGAGATGGTTTTTGCGCTACTCACATGCGCACTTTACCACATATTCCCTCTACGCTGTCGCACGCCCTAGCTCAGTGATGCGCATTTCTTTACCTGACCTCTTTTTTTTTTGTGTGTTTGATTTAAATTTGTGTAATAAACTATTTATAATTAGCTACGTAAATATAATTATAGAGATTTTCATGCACATTCATGCAAACGCAATGCAATTTTTTAAATATTTATATTATCAATGTTTCTATTTTATTTGTATGTTTTCGGCTGGAGACGTTGCCTACTGCCAGGGGAATAAGAAGTGGGTAGGAGGCTGTGAGAAAACATATTTTTTGCTATTCAGGCAACGCGCTCTCTCGGGATGATGTACCTGGAGGACAGTCNAGGAGGCTGTGAGAAAACATATTTTTTGCTATTCAGGCAACGCGCTCTCTCGGGATGATGTACCTGGAGGACAGTCAGAACGTCGTGGCAGGAATTTGGTAAAACTCGGAGAAAACCCCCTAGCATGGAATGCAAGAACATTATGTAGAGACNAGGAGGCTGTGAGAAAACATATTTTTTGCTATTCAGGCAACGCGCTCTCTCGGGATGATGTACCTGGAGGACAGTCGGAACGTCGTGGCAGGAATTTGGTAAGACTCGGAGAAAACCCCCTCGCATGGAATGCAAGAACATTATGTAGAGACNAGAACGTCGTGGCAGGAATTTGGTAAGACTCGGAGAAAACCCCCTCGCATGGAATGCAAGAACATTATGTAGAGACCAGTCGGGGCGTTTTGGTGGGGATTTGGGAAGACTCGGAGAAAAACCCCTAAGCATGGAATGCAAGAGCATGAAGTAGAGACCAGTCGAGGCGTCGTAGCAGGCATTTGGGAAAACTCGGAGAAAACTTCAAAAATTTCAAAAAATTAAAAAATTTTGAAAAAGAAATTGATTTTGAACTTGACCTCTAAAGTTCACAGAAAAAATCGTAAGACCCTCGAGGCTTCGATGATGACGAATCTTCGTCATCATCGAAGCTGAAGGTCTTAAGATCTTCGCGGCTTCGGTGATGATGAATCATCAGCCGCGAATGTCTTACGATTTTTTCTGTGATTTTTGTAGGTCAAGGTCAAGGCTAAATGTTTTTTTAAAAATAACCAAAATTTGGAATTTTTTGGAAAAATTTTGGGGTTTTCTCTGAGTCTACCCAAATCCCTGCCACGGTGCCTTGACTGGTCTCTACTTCATGCTCTTGCATCCCATGCTAGGGGTTTTTCTCCATGTCTTCCTAAATCCCTGCCACAACGCCCCAACTGGTCTCTTCATCGTGTTCTTGCATTCCATGCTAGGGGTTTTTCTCCATGTCTTCCTAAATCCCTGCCACAACGCCCCAACTGGTCTCTTCATCGTGTTCTTGCATTCCATGCTAGGGGTTTTTCTCCATGTCTTCCTAAATCCCTGCCACAACGCCCCAACTGGTCTCTTCATCGTGTTCTTGCATTCCATGCTAGGGGTTTTTCTCCATGTCTTCCTAAATCCCTGCCACAACGCCCCAACTGGTCTCTTCATCGTGTTCTTGCATTCCATGCTAGGGGTTTTTCTCCATGTCTTCCTAAATCCCTGCCACAACGCCCCAACTGGTCTCTTCATCGTGTTCTTGCATTCCATGCTAGGGGTTTTTCTCCATGTCTTCCTAAATCCCTGCCACAACGCCCCAACTGGTCTCTTCATCGTGTTCTTGCATTCCATGCTAGGGGTTTTTCTCCATGTCTTCCTAAATCCCTGCCACAACGCCCCAACTGGTCTCTTCATCGTGTTCTTGCATTCCATGCTAGGGGTTTTTCTTCTAGTCTTCCCAAACCCTGCAACGACGCTCCGACTGCCCTCCAGGTACGTCATCCGGAGAGAGCGCGTTGCCTGAATAGCAAAAAATATGTTTTGTCACTGCCTCCTACCCCCTTCTTATTCCCCTGACAGTAGGCAACGTCTCTAGCCTATCAATTCTTTCTTGCACACACAACCCAGCATAGTTAACGTTTGTTACGTTTTTTTTTTTTTAAATTATATCTCAACGTATGAATTACGCCCTACCTATTTTGCATATAGACTAAGTCCGCCAGCGTACTTGTGGTTCACTCTCACTGCAGCATACTGTTCACATAACTTATGGGTTAAAAACACCAACATATATATATATATATATATATATATATATATAAATTATCCCTTTAATATACAAGTAATGACGACGAATCCAAAAGTATTGTGTGTGTAATGTTTGATTACAGTACATTCACTATACTGGCACGTTAGTTTTAGGTTTGACATCTCAAATGTTTCCCTTTAATATACTAGTATATTACGTCAAATCCAAAAGGATTGTGTGTGTGTGTGTGTAATGTTTTGATTAAAGTACCTTTAATACTGGTACGTTAGTTTCAGGTATGTGTTTGACATCTCTCCTCCGCCAACAGATAAAGAATACACACAGAGTGAAAAGTAATATACACATATATTGTCACAAAAAATATACCGTTTTTCAATTTAAAAAAAAACTTAAAATTCTCTCTCTCTCTCTCTCTCTCTCTCTCTCTCTCTCTCTCTCTCTCTCTCTCTAAAGACATTTTTTCTTTTCTTTATTTATTCATATTCTTAACCAAATCATATACATACATATAATATATGTATAATTCAATATAGTCATTAGTTCTGAGTTCATCAATAATCTTATTTATCTTTTCGCTGACAGAAAGATATCTACTTCTCTGTAATGCAACCAGCACACGTAGTCCATCAACCAGGTCACTGGGACCTTCAGAAAATAAGTAGTTAGACTTCACGACACTCTTCGCAGAGGGTTCACAATACATGTCTGCATCTATGTTCATCTGTGATAAGTAGTTTGTGAGATATCTCTGAGTTAGAGTACTTGGTTCGAATCTGCGTTTATTCTGTCTCAACTTCACGTAGCCGTCTTCTTCAGCATCGTGTTTACGCTTTTGCTTTGCAGATGCAGTTACTTCATCATCGTCAGTAGAATATGTATATTTCACATCATCACCAGCGGACTTGGTGGTCACTCTTTCGTGCTCAATGCCCTGGATAGTTGTAACATCTTCGGTTTCTATCATGCATGTTAGCAATACATGTTTGTTGTTCACATCGTCGGACGGTATTTCGTGAGTGGGATTTAAGTTTTTTTTCGTATTAAAAATCTATCGCTTAAAACAAAAAAAAAGTTTCATGATTACACAGTAAATTTTAAAACAATCTAAGAAACATCATAAGACTTTCGCTTCGACACAGACAAAACGACTATATATATATTCATATATGTATTCATTTATATTCTTATCCAAATCATATATACATAACATGTCATCCTATAAACCCTTTACAGAAATATATCCGCTTCTCAGGAATGGAACCAACACGTGTAGTAGTCTTTCAACCAAGCCATTGAAGTCTTCACAAAATGAGTAGCCAGACTTCCCATCACTCTTCGCAGAAGGTTCACGATACACGTCTGCATGTATGTCCTTCCATGATGAGTAGGTTGTTAGATACCTCTGGGCTAAGGTACTAGGTTCGAATCTGCGTTTCTTCTGTCCCAACTTCAAATAGCTGTTATCTTCAGCAGCAAGTTTACGCTTTTGCTTTGCAGATGTAGGCACTCGTACAGCACCTGACCCTGTGAAATATGTGCTGGTTGGTGAGTGTCTATAACTTGTTTACTTTACCTTTTTTAATTTTTTATATCTCTTTTGCATCTGTATGAATTTACTACACGTATAGGCGGGTGTCCTGAATGTTTGAATTCAGTCATGTATGTCTCAATGTGGGTGCGCCTAGCGTCCGACAACGGTAACGTAAAATATGCTGTCGCCCTTCCTGACAGATGGCAGGGGAAACGAAGATTGCTGAATGCCATCGTGGTCCTAGCAGATGCTGTGTGACCTTGGAGCCTGGCATAGCTCTCTCTCTCTCTCTCTCTCTCATCCGTTTGACTTGCCAAGACCTGCACGGTGCTCACGTCGCCAGCCGACCATCTGAGCTGCCTCACATATTCCCTGGCATACGACAATGGTCGCGTTCCGCTGCTAGTGTTGTACACTAAATGCAATAGTTTCGTTTCAGTTGGTTTGCAAGGAAGTTGTTTGCTAGTCTGTTGTACTGAGCAGGTCAGTCTAGTATTCTATAGCATCGTTCTTTTTTTTTCTTTTTTTTTCATTCTATGTCTGGTTATTAAGGGTTACACATGTTAGCGATGACATGAACTGTCGACCCTTGTGTAGGACTGATGATGATCGTTTATATTATTATGTAAGTATTTTTACAGTTACCAAGACNTCTCTCTCTCTCTCTCTCTCTCAGCTAGTGTTCTGTGTCATCCGTTTGACTTGCCAAGACCTGCATGGTGCTCACGTCACCAGCCGACCATCTGAGCTGCCTCACATATTCCCTGGCATACGACAATGGTCGCGTTCCACTGCTAGTGTTGTACACTAAATGCAATAGTTTCGTTTCAGTTGANGCTAGTGTTGTACACTAAATGCAATAGTTTCGTTTCAGTTGATTTGCAAGGAAGTTGTTTGCTAGTCTGTTGTACTGAGCAGGTCAGTCTAGTATTCTATAGCATCGTTCTTTTTTTTTCTTTTTTTTTCATTCTATGTCTGGTTGTTAAGGGTTACACATGTTAGCGATGACACGAACTGTCGACCCTTGTGTAGGACTGATGATGATCGTTTATATTATTATGTAAGTATTTTTACAGTTACCAAGACNCGAACTGTCGACCCTTGTGTAGGACTGATGATGATCGTTTATATTATTATGTAAGTATTTTTACAGTTACCAAGACTATGTGTCTCATGTATATATCTCATTTATCTTACTTTTTGCATATCTCAGTTTGTTGTAGGTTATTCATACTGAATTTTATTTACGTATATGTTTTCATATTTATTTGGTTCGGATATTATAGTTAACTATGCTTATAAGTACGCTTAGTATTTTCGTTGTCGGTAGTGAGTGCTTCTGTGTGTATTGCTCAAGCATCCCATCGAAAGGGAACTGAGTTCGAGACTTGACACTATACAAAAAATATTAATAATCTTTCAGACTTTGAAAAAAATCTAGTTTTTTTCCTAGTTGTGGGGGTGAACCTGATATTATCGGGGGGTTAAAATATATGAATATCCTAGAAATAATGTATACACTTTACCTTTATTTACAGACTTGACATAATAAGAATACATAACCACGTTTACTACATGCTCTACATATTCTTCATTCTAGCAGTACATTTATGGTAAGTGTTTTTTGCAAAACAATTCCTGCTGTGAGCATTCAAGCCACTCTTATTCGAATATACCNAAGTGTTTTTTGCAAAACAATTCCTGCTGTGAGCATTCAAGCCACTCTTATTCGAATATACCATACAACAGTTAACGCATGGGTAAGTCTTATAGACGGTGGCAAATTTGCAGTTGCTATCTTCATGATGTTTGGTTCTGNTACATTTATGGTAAGTGTTTTTTGCAAAACAATTCCTGCTGTGAGCATTCAAGCCACTCTTATTCGAATATACCATGCAACAGTTAACGCATGGGTAAGTCTTATAGACGGTGGCAAATTTGCAGTTGCTATCTTCATGATGTTTGGTTCTGNACAACAGTTAACGCATGGGTAAGTCTTATAGACGGTGGCAAATTTGCAGTTGCTATCTTCATGATGTTTGGTTCTGGTGCGCTTACAGAATATCTTGCCGCAATACATACACTCGCTCGCCGATGAACGATAAACATGTTCTTTGCACTTCTTGTTATGTCTATACACATTATCACTGCGGGTGAACACGTCATCGCAGTTATCTCAGTGGAACACTTTGTATGCTGGGCTGAACATGCAATGAGCGCTTTCATGCCAANATACACATTATCACTGCGGGTGAACACGTCATCGCAGTTATCTCAGTGGAACACTTTGTATGCTGGGCTGAACATGCAATGAGCGCTTTCATGCCAACGTGCATTATAACTTTTAATATAAGTATTTCAACAATAGTGACATTGATATCGTAATGCTTCCAACGTCTCTTCAGGATCTCTTTCTGTTGTCAGTGTTACAGATGGTAAGTCTTCAACCATAGATCCCATTTTCATATTGTAGCAGAGTGCACAATCACAGTAGTGACAATGATACTGTATTGCTTGTCGAGTCTCTTCAGGTCTTCTTGCTGTTGCAAATAGTAAGTCTTCAACCATTGTTTCCATTTTAATATTGTAGCGGAGTACACGTTCGTAGTAGATGGATGTAGTAGTAGTAACTACCTGCTTTCCCCCACCGCTCTTGACCACGAAATGACGGACGTTTTACATGATGCTCGCTTATATGTGCTTATAAATATTTTCCTTTTCATTTTATTTATAACNACGAAATGACGGACGTTTTACATGATGCTCGCTTATATGTGCTTATAAATATTTTCCTTTTCATTTTATTTATAACTCAGTTTTAATTTAGAGTATAGTTATATTGACCTTATCGTTCCCGTACTTCACAACTGAAATTTCTTCGTCTAGCATAACGTAATGTACATGTTGCTTACGCAATACGCTACAATATACATAGGTTGTTAAATGTATATAACTATTTGTTTTATAATTATTTTTATATGTGTCTGCAACGCCGTGTAGCAGTGATGTCTCTCTTGCATGACTAATGGTTCGAGAGCCTCACGTAACATGTTAGGCCCCTTTATCCTTGTGTGTGGTAGTGTTNACGTGCATTATAACTTGTAATATAAGTATTTCAACAATAGTGACATTGATATCGTAATGCTTCCAACGTCTCTTCAAGATCTCTTTCTGTTGTCAGTGTTACAGATGGTAAGTCTTCAACCATAGATCCCATTTTCATATTGTAGCAGAGTGCACAATCACAGTAGTGACAATGATACTGTATTGCTTGTCGAGTCTCTTCAGGTCTTCTTGCTGTTGCAAATAGTAAGTCTTCAACCATTGTTTCCATTTTAATATTGTAGCGGAGTACACGTTCGTAGTAGATGAATGTAGTAGTAGTAACTACCTGCTTTCCTCCACCGCTCTTGACAACGAAATGACGGACGTTTTACATGATGCTCGCTTATATGTGCTTATAAATATTTTCCTTTTCATTTTATTTATAACTCAGTTTTAATTTAGAGTATAGTTATATTGACCTTATCGTTCCCGTACTTCACAACTGAAATTTCTTCGTCTAGCATAACGTAATGTACATGTTGCTTACGCAATACGCTACAATATACATAGGTTGTTAAATGTATATAACTATTTGTTTTATAATTATTTTTATATGTGTCTGCAACGCCGTGTAGCAGTGATGTCTCTCTTGCATAACTAATGGTTCGAGAGCCTCACGTAACATGTTAGGCCCCTTTATCCTTGTGTGTGGTAGTGTTCTTTATGATAGGCTGCCAGCTTCGTCAGTGACGAGACTCTTTCGAGAGCCATGCGTAACATGTTAGGTTCCTTTATCCTTGTGTGCGACAGCGTCCTACATGATAAGCCGCTCGCTTCGTCGAAATGGTATGACTGGAGTAATGAACATGAACATTCTTCAGTCAAGATGGATGGTGCTGGATTGTCATTGACGTAACCTTTTCGAGAGCCTTGCATAGCCAATCAGAGATGTGTCCCTTTCGATATGTCGGGAGTGATGTCTATGTTATGAATTTGCCGACTGTATCTTAAACAGTTCGACAATTACAGTCAACTATGCTCATAGGTACATATAGAGCATAAATGTATGTGATAATTTTCTTTGTCGCGAATGATGCCTATGTGATGTGTATTTTACGATTTTTGGTAGCTGTATCTTAAACGGTTCGGAAATTACGTTTGACTATGCTTGTAAGTAAGTTTAGAACGTAAATGACCATTCAGTCATTTTAGTTGTGGGGGGGGGGGTGATGCATTTTTTATGAATTTGATAGCTGTATCTTCAACAGGTCGTTATTATTATTATGTACAACTATGATTATAAGCTCCATTAGGGCGTAAATGACTCTGTGATAATTTTCATTGCCGGGGATGATGCCTATGTTTTGAATTCGGCGACTTTATCTAAAAAAGTCTCGGAAATTATGGACAACTATGCTTTTAAGTATGTATAGAGCATAAATGACTCTGTGATAATTGACGTTGTCGGGAATGATGTCTATGTTACGAATTTGACGACTTTATCTTAAACGGTTTGGAAATTATGACCATCTATGCATATAAGTTCGCATAGGGCTTAAATGACCATGCTGTAATTTTCGTTGTCGGGAGTGATATCTATGTTACAAATTTGACGGCTGTATCTTGCGCGCTGGCCGGCGCTGCTCGAGAGCGAGTGTTACCACATACTACCACTGTAGCCCCCGGCCACTGACCGAGAATTGTGTTGTTTCCGCTCGACGGCCGGCGGGCGTGTGTGTGTGTGTGTGCGTGTGCACTCGCGCATGTGTGTGTGNGTGCGTGTGCGCGCGCGTGTGTCCCAGGAATTGATTCGTCTATCCACCACACCACCACGACCTCCAAGAAGCGTGAGCATAAAGTAGGGATCAGGGAGTCATCGCGGGGACGACCTGGAATGCAAGAGCATGAAGTATACGATCTAGTAGGAAGGAATTACATGGCAGTCGAATTTGGGCAGACTCTGAGAAAACCCCTCGAAGCGAGTCGTCTATCCATCATGCCACCGCAGCCGCATAAAGCGAGTCGTCTATCCACCACAGTACCGCGATCTTCAATAAGTGAGTCGTCAATTCACCATACCATTGCGGCCACAATAAATTAGTCATCTATCCACCACACCACCGCAGCCCCATGAAGCAAGTCGTCTATCCACCGCGACCTCCAATAAGTGAGTCGTATATCCACCACACTACCGTGGCCTCCAATAAACGCATCGTCTATCTATCCACCACACCACTGCGGCCCCATGAAGCAAGTCGTCTATCCACCACACCACCATGGCTCCGAGCGCCGACAGTCGGGGATTCGTCACTGGGACGAGCTGGAATGCGTGAACGTGAAGTAGGGATCGGGGAGTTGTCAACCCACCAAACCACCGCGGTCCCCAAGCGGCTACAGTCGGGGATTCGTCGTCGTGGGGACGATGTGAAATGCATGAGCGTAAAGTAGGGACCAGGGAGTTGTCTACCAGCCAAACCACTGCGTCCCCAAGCGAAGACAGTTACTGGTTGAGTGAAATCGTGATACCCATAGATTGCATTACTTAGTATTCCACTTTAGCGGCACACTGAGAAAACCAGAGATGAGCTGGCATGCTAGAGCGTGAAGTAGAGATCAGACGTGTCACATAGCCTGGGCCGATGTAATGGGGATTCGTTGTAGGGAGCCCGCCTGAAGGGTCAGGTAATTGTCTATCCACGAAACCACCGCGGGCCCCCCGTTGGAATGGAATGCCACAGTATGAAGTTTGCCATGTCGTCGATCCACCACACCACCGCAGCCCCTTTCGAAATGGAATGCAAGAATCAGACGTGGCACATAGCCTGGGGCAATGTAATGTGGATTCGTTGTAGGGAGCCTGCCTGAGGGACCAGGGAGTTGTATATCCACCAAACCACTGCGGCCCCATCTAAATGGAATGCTAGAGCTTGAAGTTTGACATGATTTCTATCCGCCACACCACCGTGGCCCCCACAAAGTGAGACGTCTTTCCGCCACACTACAGCGACCCCCAAGAAGAGTGTCGTCTACCCACCGCACCATCGTGGCCCTCCATCGAAATGGAATGCAAGAGCAGGTAGTTTAACATCTTATTCATCCACTCCATCACCGCGACCCCCATCGAAATGCCAGCACAAGTCCCCGCACCACCTGAGGCGATGGGGCATTGTGGGGAGCCCGCCTGAGGGACCAGGGAGTTGTCTATCCGCCAAACCACCGCGACCCCCATAGAAATGGAATGCTAGAGCGTGAAGTTTGACATTATGTCTATTCGCCACATCACCGTGGCACCCACGAAGTGAGACGTCTTTCTACCACACCACAGCGACCCCCAAAAAGTGTGTCGTCTACCCACCGCACCACCGTGGCCCTCATCGAAATGGAATGCAATAGCAGGTAGTTGAACATGTCCTCTATCCACTCCATCACCGTGGCACCCCCATCGAAATGCTAGAACAAGTCCTGCACCACCTGAGGCGATGAAGCGTTGTTGAGGGGAGCCGCGCACAGCCTAAGACGATACCCATAGCCTGGGGCGATGTGAGCGCTCAGCCTGGGGTGATGTAATGCAGTTGGGGGCGTAGTTGTAGGGAGCTCGCCTGACGCTATGTAGAAAAACAAAATGGTCGCCATAGTATGTTCAAGAAAAAATAATTTAAAAAATTTATGTTCAAATTTTGAAAAAATTAATTTAAATTTTTTTTTGGGAAATTTTGATTTTTGAAAAAAAAAATCAAAAATTAAGATTTAAAAAAAAAATTAACATTTTTGGAGATTTTGGACACAAAATGGCCACCGCTGCAATGGAATTCAAGAACAGGAGGTTTACATACTGGTTACCAAGATGGACGCCGTCTAAATGGAATGCAAGAGCATAAGGTTTATGCATTGCCTGGGGCGATGTGTGTCGCCGGGTCTCCCGCCCCTCGCTCTTAGCGCTGAACATACATTTTCTAACTACTCGTGTGGGTAGTTTTTAAGCAATTCTTACGCTATTTCATGCCACATATTTCGAACTCGAACTGTTTAGTATCAGTAATAGCAGAATTACTGCTTTGCAATAGTCGTTGGTGAGTTGGCGAATGAAAGTGCGTTGTCAAGCAAGTTCCCCTAATTACTTTTATTTCCAGTCTTAACATATCAGCTGTAACGTCGATAATGTGTTAAGAACCACAATTACCGTCTCGCAAGTATAAACCCAAATTCGCTGTCTCGGATAAATAAAAAAAGAGTTAGCAAATATTACATTTTTTGCAAGGTTTTATATTTTTACTGTAACAATCTACCAATTTTTTTTAGACAAAAGCAGGCAAACGTGCTGCTACAGTCTGTCGAGTAACGCGCTCGGCTCACAACACGCCTATGTGAAATTACCTTATATGTTTATAAATACTTTACATTTTGTTTAGCATTACAGTACAATGGAAAGCTAATTAGCTGACAACGTGTTGATAAAATATACAGCCCCATTTGACGCACCAGCTGATTGCGAAAGGATATATAAAAGAAAAGTAAAAATTTGCTCTAATTTCGTCGAACTGTCAAAATGTTGCCAAATTACATGAGACAGAGAGTAGTTTATGGGCGCCCTGTAGCAGTTGTGAACCAGGCACCACATCCGTAATCTACTGAGGACCATATCCACTTGTTGCGATTAATATCAACCTGTAACGTTTTGGTGGTTCTTTATCAATTTACTATTTTTGTTCAGATAATTTTTAATCTCGTTTATATTTGTTTAATATATTTTTTCTGGTTTTTATCATTATTTTATAGAGTAGGTACCAAGGAATAATTACTGCTTGCTAGTATTATTCAACTTATTAATAAACATAAAATGATTCGTAAATAATTGTTATAATGGTTGATAAAATTTGTTAGCCGCTGTTGACATAAATCTAAGGACGTTTATTGAAAATAGATTTAAAAAGTAAATATTAAATGTTAAGTGCCCCAGTACAAGGAAACACATGTAAATATGCTACACTAATCTCTTCCGTGACATTTCACTTGTTAACTGTGCAATCTCATGGCCCAAATTAATTTTTCGCGCTTTAGACCTGTTAATGGAGAATATTGCTAAAGAGTTCGCGCGGTTCTGCGACATGCTACTTCCAAGCCATTTCTTGATGATTTTTGGTTTGGAAAATAAACTCTGAGCTGAGGCAGTAGTAAATGGCACCATAAGGAAACTCAGGCACACACTCACATCAGGGTAGCTGGCAGAAACTTGCTTGCGGATAAGTATTCTGCGAGCTTCGTAACATTCATCGGGGCCATGCGGCTTGTAAGACATATTCTTAATCTTGTTCACTGTGTACCTAGACCAGAAGTAATGTCAGGTGGGTAATTTCCAATTAAGTGTTTGCTTAATTCCACGATTCTTCGTAATTTGCAGAAACTGCAACGAATTTTTCATATATTGGAAATTCACGCAACTTTCATTTATGTCCATGCTGTGGTTAAACACTTCAAACTGAAATCGTTTTTCATTGCCAAAAATAGTGTCATCTTCTAGAAGTTGATCAAANAAACTCTGAGCTGAGGCAGTAGTAAATGGCACCATAAGGAAACTCAGGCACACACTCACATCAGGGTAGCTGGCAGCAACTTGCGTGCGGATAAGTATTCTGCGAGCTTCGTAACATTCATCGGGGCCATGCGGCTTGTAAGACATATTCTTAATCTTGTGCACTGTGTACCTAGACCAGAAATAATGTCAGGTGGGTAATTTCCAATTAAGTGTTTGCTTAATTCCACGATTCTTCGTAATTTGCAGAAACTGCAGCAAATTTTTCATATATTGGAAATTCACGCAACTTTCATTTATGTCCAGGCTGTGGTTAAACACTTCAAACTGAAATCGTTTTTCATTGCCAAAAATAGTGTCATCTTCTAGAAGTTGATCAAANTGCTGTGGTTAAACACTTCAAACTGAAATCGTTTTTCATTGCCAAAAATAGTGTCATCTTCTAGAAGTTGATCAAACACATTCCTCAGTGATGTTGTCTCATCACCAAGGGAAGACAACATTTTGAATGTATGTTCTAGGTACTATTCTTCAACACTTCGTAAATTTTTTGACATAGGCCTCGTATCAACAATATTTAGATCTAAAGTTTCCAACAGAAATAAATGTACTGTTGGGAATAGTTAAAAATATTATAATAATGCTTTTCTGATTGTTACTATTTAAAGTTAATAAGTAGGCTATATTTTATATCTTAGGAACGTCAAAATAACCACTACGAGGTGCATCAAGTGTTTGATTTCTACTCAACCCCCAGCTGGAAAGTTTATTTTTAGTAAAATCGAAAGACAGAACTAAAGTAGGCCTAAATGTGCAGGGAGTGAACGCAGTTGCAAAAGTTTTGGTTACGGGAATGTTTGAAACAGAGTAATTAAATACTAGTTTTAAAGTAGTGCACATTCTTAGCTTATTATTTGCTATTTTTTATTCTAGTCTAAAGGCCAGTGTAGATCCCGCCCTTATGTTGTACCACTTCGTATCCTTGGCCTCATATTTTCGAGAAAAAAAATATAATTTTTTTATAATACTCATTTCGGTTTTCGAGAATACTCCTCACGGAAGCGCGAGGCAGAGAATATTTGAGATGGCTCACTTCATCCTCTTTGTCTTCAAAATAGCTAACTGAACGAGAATTCAAAATCACTAAATAACATAATTATGTAATTTTAAATGAATTTCTTGGAGAACATTCAGTACTGTGTAATTAACATTTGCTAAATTTTTTAAAACTAACTAATGAGTATGCCAAGCCTGGCGCCTGCAGCAACTGCTCCGCTATAGTTACGTCATCAGTTAAACCACTTACATTACGTATACTAACATTAAATGACGCAAAGTCATGTTTAGGCGTATCACGTTTGTTCACACAGCTTTATTTAAACCAACATGGCGAAACTACATTTAAAATGCACTCAGTTGGCGAAACATGCGCACGGTTGTTTTTCCGACCTCTTGTGCAAATGAGCACGTATTTAGTCATGGAGTAACATCGCACGAGTTTTCTATCAACTGTGTCTATGTAATGAACTACATACGAAATTATTACTTAGTTTGATAATCATAACACACAATACTGTTTTTAAATAGACCTCACACTGTGGCAAATATTCGATAAATATAACCATTTTCTTGTAACAAATTATTATTTGATGATAGCTTTCTATAGCCAAATTTTACGTTACATCTCTGAACTTCAATTTTTGTTAGTTTTTCGCTTAATTCAAATTTGCATTATTTTAGAAATAAATATTCAAATTTCCGCCAATTTCGATATCATCTATTGGTTATTCAGTAGTGCCAATTTAACCACTGAACATTTGAAACAACTTCTGTGAAAGTGAAGTAAATTTGAATAACAGTGAAAAAATCTGTTTCACAATGTCACGCCCCCCTGTCACAAAGTGAACATTTTGTAGTGTATTTCCATATTGCGTCGTATCATATAATGTATGGGCGTATTACACGCATAGCAATAAGTGTAATTAAAATAACTTTACCATGGATTTTCATGGTTCACTTGTTTTTGTAGGTGGCATTGAAATGATAATAGGCACGAAATAGTTACTACAGAAGGTCTTCATCGATTTGTTGTCTTGGCTTCCAGGCTGACGGTGGCCACGAAAGCTTGCAGTCTCCTGTCTTCATTGATTGTTGAAGCACACGCAATTTGATACTGAGATATCACATTCATTAAAAGACAGTAATTTTACTAGCAGTGATAAGAAATTTACATTAATTCGCGCCGGAATATAAATTTATCTTTATATTAATACTAAAATATAATCACGATGAACTAAAATAATTGTTTATTCGTTTTATAAAGATAAGGTATTGTAAAAGCAAACGTTGGGTTACAAATTCTAAATGCCGATGCTACGGTTAGTTTCGTAAAGATCGTTAATCTCCCGAGCCTTTCCTTGTCCAAAGGCGTAGCCTGCGTGCCTCGGATTTATCTATTTTATATATACACATTTTATATATATAATATTTTTATATATGCATATTATATATCTGTGTGGTGTGTACACATATATACATGTGTGTTTACAATACACATGCACATTCATAGCCTACATATATATATATGGATGTCCAATGCTGCTCCAAGTCCGCCAATCCCTCATATTTTCAGTAATTCCACCTGCAGTTTTGGTTCTCGGCAATCCTCGAGATGTATCTTTCTTTCGTTACTGTAGCATCTTGTAGACCACTTCTCATTCTTTTTCCGATGCGTTATCCCTTATTCACGTAACATTCTGCGATTTCGCACAGGCATGCAATCGCCAAGGTTCCAGCCCTGACTAATCAACGTGTCTCACGACTTTACTCGCAAATTGCGATTCGCTTCTTTATCAGCTTCAGCATACTTCAACTGTTCTGTTGTCTTCTGACATTTTTCAGTCTCCAAGTAAGCCCTGAACCTGGGCTTTCTAATGAGATCCAGAATGTCCCTAATTTGCATCTAAGACTTTTACGAAAGTGCCGACCTAGTGACCACCGTCAAAATCGGTTGCAGTGTCCAAATAAGTTCTAAAATATATCAAATATTTGATGATATAACAAGACGGTTTTTAGAAGTCAATACAACCTTTTTTGAGCCGAATGTCTTAGCACAAAATTACGGTACGAGTTGCCAATGCCCAGATCGTGTGCGTAATAACTGTTCACGCTTGGTGTTACCTCTGAGGCAAATAAATAAATAATGTAGATTCGTCTGTGCTAACCAGGAAATTCATACATTTAACTGACATGTGCTATGTATAACGTATCAGTGACATTAGAACAGCACAGTTCTGGATAGCACACTTAATTTTTGGCGCCAATTTTCCTAGTATTACATAGCCTACATCGCATCTTATTTAATTTCGAGGCTGATGACGCTGTACGCGACTGGATATAAATTAATACTTTCTAGTAATTAAAATATTTTTTTTTTCGACAAACGGAACAGATTGTAAATGCACAAGGTTATCATTCTTGCATGCAATGCTTTGGTAACGACAAGAAACAGGGCTTAGCACCGCGTAATATAAAATAATACATTTTTTGGTTACCAGCGCTCTTAATGCAGGGGCGGATTCAGGGGACGAGCATCTGCCATCCCCTTTGAAGGTCATTGTAACTAATGTTTACTTTAAGGTAACATTTAAGTCAGTAGAACATATTCTTTTTCGTTGCTTATTTATTATAATTCAGATTGCTGATATGGCGGTGATTTGCACATTAATTTCCGTATTTTTTTTCCTAAATGTCCCATACATCCAAGACCTAGCTGTAATTCGAACACATAATTTGCATCTTCGAGTAGCATAGGCAACTGTTTTTGCATATAGGTACAGTAACACTGACTTAACAAGCTCTTGGTGTCTGACGTGCGTTGGGAGGCGAAGTGGTCCTAGCAATACACGCTCCAAATTTGTACTGGTATTCGTATCTACCATACTATACACAAACAAGAGAAAGGAGTTAACAAAATAACAATTTCTAAAGAAAGACAATTTTGTAATAATTGTTTATATCTTTATAAAAAGGAAAAAAAACCCGTGGTTTTGATGATAATGCTTATTGCGATCAAATAAAAATTATTATTAAAAAATTGGAAGTTATGTATAGTCAACTGTTGAAAACGAACAAAATTTGTCCATTATTATAAAAATATATAAAATTCTCGAAATTCGCATATGTTTNGTATAGTCAACTGTTGAAAACGAACAAAATTTGTCCATTATTATAAAAATATATAAAATTCTCGAAATTCGCATATGTTTCAATTATTGATATCTACTCTTTAGTAAAAAAAAAGTATCCAGGCTTTGAATTTTTTAAATTTTGATTAAGAGATTAACTTAATCATTTTAAAAATGTGATATGCTGGATTGTGTAATTGTTGGATAACAAGTAACTAGAAAAGATAATGTTAATCAGTATGTCCATACTTCGATGTTCGAGAGCACTATAAAGTTAGAAATGTTCGTGTTATAAACAGTATAAATAAGATTTTTCCAAACGAAAGTTGTAACTTAGATTTCGAAAATGTATTTTAACTACAATATTTATTTAGCTTTTAATTATTTTAGATTCGATATCAAAATTAGGAAACTTTTTTTTATAAATAATTAATATATTGTGTTAGTGAAAAAACAAACATGGTGTTACAATTATTATTCATTCTTTTCAAGATGTCCAATACATATATTAGATTGTTTTTATAAAAAAACCAAACTAATAAAATATGTATTGATTTTAATAAAAAATATTGACGCTGAAATAATTTATAAAATATATTTAACTAGTCAAACATTTTGCATATGGTTATTTAAAATGAATTACAAAAGATTAAATTTTTATGGTGTATAAATTAATAAAAATAATTATTATGTTATAAATGTAGTAATTTTCCAAACGTTACAAAATATTTACAAAAATTCTAAAAAATTAAAATTATTTAAAGTCATGCAAAAGATAAAAAATCCTAGTTTTTAATTTCTATAGTTACATTCTTAAAAATAAATAAAAAATGATTCAATACTCACCAAGCTAAAAAGGTCTTATACAATTATACAGCTAACAAAGCCCGAAATTTGTAAAAAAAATTAAAAAAATACTAATCCTTAAATTTTGTAATTGTTGATACTCATCATGATAAAAATAATATCCCTTGTTTTAGATAATAATTTAAAATTTGTGTTGCCTGATGATAGATATACAAAGATTTTGTAAAATAAATCATGTTTGAAATTTATGAATTATAAAATGTATTATGTTACATATAAGGATTTCAAGAAATTAGAAAGGATAAACATATTCATTATATAGAATTCAGTGTATTGTTGTTTACTTAAAATTGTTTGTATTAAATGAGTCTCGAACTCGTGACAAAGAAATCTGAGCCAGATCATCATGGGAGTGTAACTTGTGTCAAAAATTTATCAGTATTTGATTTAAAAATTTGGCAAAACATCACATTAACAAGGAACCTAACGTAGTATTTTAATAGTTTTCTATATTTTTTGTTTGAAGTTGAAGATTTTTGATGATATCTCATGTTGTAAAAAATCTGAGGCAGAACCGGCGACTTACATATTACTTGCGAACTTTACTGAACTTTAAATTATGGTAAACGAATTTGTGTTGATGTCTCATATTTAATAGGTTGTGGCATAAGGACGCAGATCCGCGAGGCAGTGCCAACTGTTGACTCAGCAGTTGGTCGCTAAACTCTCACTTACGACGAGATCCTCTGACTGAACACAAGCCCTGCTGTTCGTAACGAACCCTGCCCCCCTCCCCCTTTAAAAATGGCTAAGTGTCATCGCTTGGAGTATGTGGTGGCACTACTGTGTTGTGTTTTTTTTTNCCCCCTCCCCCTTTAAAAATGGCTAAGTGTCATCGCTTGGAGTATGTGGTGGCACTACTGTGTTGTGTTTTTTTTTATCGTCATGCTCGCTTGAAGAATATTAACAGTTCAAGCAGAAGCCAAAAGAAAATCCTTTTCATATCCATGCTGCTGCTTAGTTTACTGACGTAATTCTACATGGTTCATTCGTATTGGCTGAGAATTTTGTGCAACTAGGGTAGGTGGACTGATATTTATAAACTCATGTGTTGGCTAGCATTGATGAACAAACTGGGAACTCTGCCGAGATAGTAAAATTAAAATGAGAAAATCTTGGCGCAGCTTTGAGGGAGGGCAGGTAGAGGAGAGCCCTCCCGAGCACCTGCCGCCGCACTGGCGAGCGGGAGACCACGTGACACTGCTGGAGCTATGCACACCAAACTGATACCGTAGCTCTTACTACCGCGTTGCGCGACTTACGTTTTCTCGACAGTTAATATGCATGCGCGGAGCAGCTCTCACCCAACCATTCCTTGCTGCTGTCGCTAATGAACTAATCAACCACACCCCGCTATGCTGTGGCAATGAACTCTCCCGGCTCGCCCGACGCATTTTTTTCTGAGCACTATTAGGATTTCACTATACTACATGTGTTCCTGCTGAACAGTAAGGCAGTCCCGCACTTGTGATCGTGAACACGATGCATTACCTATTTCTGTTGGTGTGGAGACATGTTATAATGCTGGTCCCTCTCCGATGCGTCAGGAGTGGGTGTCAGGTGTCGAGTGGCGCGGGTGGGCGACTGGGATGCTGGGTGCTATGGACCCCGACTGACTCGCGAGGTCGCCGACAACATCCGCGACCGTCACGCCCCGGTGACGCACCGGCAAACCCCGCCTCGCTGGCTTCCGCCAACCGCCCCACGCCCTCCCACACCCCACACTATCAACCTAGCTCGTCTCTTATACAGAGGGGAGGAGTTTTGGCATCTCCACAGCTGGCTCTCTCTTGAGATATTTGGCAGTGCCAAGCTGCAGTGTCGAGAACGACAATCCGATGTGATTCCAGAAAGACCAGATGAAGCCTCTCTCCAGCAAGGTGCCAACCACAGAAACAGAAGAGAGCTTGATCGCCAGACTAACCTCATATCACTGGTAACCTCGCTACCAGAAATAACTATTCGTCCATGTGGCTTGTGTCCGAGGATGTCACCTAGGCCCGGGAATGCTGGACTACTGAACGTTCAAGCCATTTGGGAAAGAAGACCTGAATTTCATGGTGAATAAATATAAAGGCGGAAAGCAGTTGCAAACACACTAGCGCTATGTAAATTTAAGAATTACCACGAGGCGATCCAATGGGCACACCAGAAGTTTTCTCTGGTGACCAATTGTTTGAAATTTGACTCGTGGTAGTACTTTCATACTAAGAATTACGGGTTTCTTATGGAAAACCCCTCTAACAGCAGTGGTTTGAGGAAGTGATCAGCGACACATACATGGGACTGTCACTTGGACAGGCAGTAGAGGCGAGGATGACACTCCAGCCGCACTACAAGTGTTTCTGAGAGCTGGCTAACTCACAATGGTGTGGGAGGATAATGGCACCGCAAGACTTCTTCAGCTTGGGGCTTCGTTGTCTGTTCAAATGATGTGCTAGCTGCATATAGATTTTGCTTATTGAGTGTCTCGTAGTCTTTCACTTATAGGGGCCGTACAGTGTTCAAGCCGAAAAGGGAATAGTCGACCGGCATGGGTAAGACTGCTGTACATACATTCTACTGTAGTCCAGTATTTCTGTACACTTTAATNGGGAATAGTCGACCGGCATGGGTAAGACTGCTGTACATACATTCTACTGTAGTCCAGTATTTCTGTACACTTTAATATTCAATTGATCAATACATTCCTGTATTGATCATTGGTTGTGATTTTACCCCCAATGCGCTCCAAATGCTTGTTCTATTACTCAGAAATCACATGATTTCTACGAATTTGCTTGTGACATGCTGTGTTATTTCCCAATCTCTTANGGGAATAGTCGACCGGCATGGGTAAGACTGCTGTACATACATTCTACTGTAGTCCAGTATTTCTGTACACTTTAATGTTCAATTGATCAATACATTCCTGTATTGATCATTGGTTGTGATTTTACCCCCAATGCGCTCCAAATGTTTGTTCTATTACTCAGAAATCACATGATTTCTACGAATTTGCTTGTGACATGCTGTGTTATTTCCCAATCTCTTANTTTGTTCTATTACTCAGAAATCACATGATTTCTACGAATTTGCTTGTGACATGCTGTGTTATTTCCCAATCTCTTATAAGCGGGAATGGCTACCATTGCCATCTTCTTGGACAAACTAACGAGACACTTTATTTTCTACGTCGGTAGACAGTACAGTTGGAGTCATATGAATTGATGGCATGATAGTACTCATTGCAAATAATCGGATAGGTGTGTGACGTGTATGATATACTCTCGTTTCGCTAGTCTGGTATAAGTCATTTGATACTAGTATGGCCTTTCGAGACCTGCTTGTGTGAAGATGCTGTACATTTTAATTATTCCATTTCAGCTTAATATCTGCATATTTGTGGATAATAATGCACAAACACACTGACATCTCTAATTATGTAACAAAATGCTGACAGATTTTGTGGTATTTGAATGAATAGTGCAATTGGGATGAATGACTAGATGGGATTTTTGGACATTCGCCATTGCGATGCAGATGTCTGTCAAGGAAAAACAGTACTGAGCCCGAAAAAAAATACGTGTATTAATTTTCTTGTCCATAGGTTACTTGTCTTGTTTAAGTATTTTTTTCGTGCTCAGTCCTGTTTTTCCATGACAGACATCTGCATCGCAATGGCGAATGTCCGAAAATCTCAATCTAGTCAAATTGTGTGGTAGTTTAATGCACATATTAATAAAGAAATTACTACATATTCAAAACTTTTAGCCTACAGTACTTTCCGAAGAAAAGAAGCTTATGCAATTACTTTGNTAAAGAAATTACTACATATTCAAAACTTTTAGCCTACAGTACTTTCCGAAGAAAAGAAGCTTATGCAATTACTTTGTTGTCTGTATGTGGGGCTAGGTGTGTGTGCACGTGTGTCCCCCTAAAAACGTTTGAACCTGTAAACAAATTTCACCAAACTCAAAACACGTATAGTACTAAGTAAGNATAAAGAAATTACTACATATTCAAAACTTTTAGCCTACAGTACTTTCCGAAGAAAAGAAGCTTATGCAATTACTTTGGTGTCTGTATGTGGGGCTAGGTGTGTGTGCACGTGTGTCCCCCTAAAAACGTTTGAACCTGTAAACAAATTTCACCAAACTCAAAACACGTATAGTACTAAGTAAGAACAACTGATATTTATAGTTTTCAAAAATGCCAAATACTTATTTTCAAAATAGCGACCATTTTAAAATTGAGGGTGCTATGTCATATATCGGTAAACATTTTACCGACTTAAACTAAATTTTGTATGTTGACAGTGCATCGTGCAAACATTGAAATTAGAGATAGATATTGTTATCAGTTTGCAATTTTCAATGTGGAAGAATAAAACTTTGATGCAACATCTCGGAAACTACTTAACCGATTGCCACCCCATTTGGCATGTAAGTAATAATATAACAGGTCATGCAAACATGTGATATTTTAATAAATAAGGCTGTTATTTAATAAATTGCGATGATATAATAATTTGATGTTAATTTACTGTACCTGCCATACTGTTTGACCAATTTTGAACAAACTTGGTATGCTGTAACTATATACTACAGACATAAAATATGCCAATAACATTCAATTGCCCACCACTTTGTAAAATAGCACAGCATAAAAGAATAAAGGTTTCATATCATGTATCGAGACCAAATTAGCCGATTTACTACCAAATTTCGCAAGCATGTAACACCACGGGTGACCATGTAAATCGGTACGTTTTAAATATGTAAGACACTTATTTTCAAAATGGTGGTCGTATAAATATATTAGCTTAGTATGCTATAGGTATCTACAAATCCATACAACCCCTTTCAACCTATTGCTGGCCATTTATGTTACAACAATCAAATATATCCACGCAATGTATCTTTTATCCACAATTCTGTAAGAAAGTATAACATGAAAAAAAAAACTTTTATGATTCATCTCGATAAGCAATATACTAATTCCTATGAAATTGGACAAACAAGTAGTATTATGGTAGACCATGTAACTAACATATTATAAGTGTGTCAGACACTTATTTTCAAAGGGTGGCCATATGAACATTTTATTTTACAATACTATCTCTATGAAATTAAGTAACAAATTTCAACTTTTAACTGGTATACTGGTAGTATATTTCATTATCATGAAATTAATCTATGCAGTATCTTTTGTCCGCCATTTTGTCAGGTAGCACAACATGTGAAAGTGGGGCTTTTATGCGATATCTCGGAGACCAATAAACCGATTCCCACCAAATTTTTCACACAAGAAGTGCTACTGTAGGACATGTAAAATTACACAATTAAGTAACCCACATACTTTATTTTCAAAATGACTTCCCTGAAAATATTTCAGGTTAGTAATCCCTGTCTACTAAAACATTAGACTCATTACAACCGATGTCGATACTTCTAATCCTACTTCCATAATGCAATTGGTTTCATGCCAGCTTATGGTGTGAGGGGTTCTGGGTTCGAGTCCCGGATAAGGCACATGTGTAATTGTAATTGAGGGGTTGATGTCAAAAATGGGATTGTTCCAAAAAGCAAGTTTTTCAGGAAACTAAAAAAACTCTTCATGTTGTTTGTAAGCATTAAAATCGCGATAATTTGTTTATACATAGAGGTTTAGCTATTAATTGTAGTATGAAATATTGTGTTCTTTTCCAGAAATTAAATATATTAGATTGGACTTATCTGCTTTTCGTTGAATTGTTTTTTGCTGACAAAAGTGTGTCATTTGAAATTTAAAACGAAGGTTTACATAAAACTGGATAATATATTTATGTACATAAAGTTACACATTCTATAACAAGAAAACCTCACATGGCATTAAGAGTTTCTAAGTTTAAGTTATGTTAGGTATTTTGGTGAAAATATGTCAAGAAAATTATGCGATTGTTAACACATACGTCAATACCATAAACAGCTCACTAATTGCAACCAATGCTATTATCGTCATCATTAACCTCAAATTCACTGTCTCGGTTGTTGCTGCTACCATTTCCTGGTACTCCAGAAACATTATCTTCGTAGAACACTTGTCGGTGTTTTCAGAAAAAAATGGATCAGTTGCTTGCTTTCATGTCTTTGAAGTCATCATATCTCATAATATGGAGAGAGGAGAGAATGGAGCTGTATGTTTCCTCGCAGTACAAATGGCATCCCAATCCAATGGTAACTCTGAAGATGATGTGATATTTTTCCTTTGGCCTATTAAAGAAAATATTGCATATATGGCATGTACATGTGACCTCTTACTGGGAAAAAGTAAGTTACCTTGTCATGCAGTTTCAACACATGGACTAGGCTGTATACAAACCTTATGCCTTCCTTTTTCGTGTACACTGAGACTGTTTGTCCATTGAACGAGACAATTTTCAATACAGAATACTTATCCACAAACATACAGCCATTAAAAAAAAAACAATGCAGACTAACCACAAGAAATAATACACTTCCATAGAATAAGATACTTACTTACTCGGCCTTTGGGAAATAGCCAGTATGGCCAGAAATATTACTATATTCGAGAATGCCCCGCAGGTATCCATGGCCGTTAATATTTATACGAAACCATACATTTAATCGAAATCTCTCTATAATTGCGGTAATCCACAATTAAATCACTAGGCAACACAAAATAACAATACAAACAAACATGTCCAAGCTGTAATTCGAAACTGTAGGAAAAATGATTGTGATAAACTAGTTACACCATATCACAGCTTTCTAGCAAAAAACGAACTATTCCAGAGCATTACCAAAACACAGCTTTCTAACAGAAAACTGACTAGTCCGGGACATTGCCAGTTTTTGTCAGAATAGCGATGTACATATCCCCATCTTGTAGAAACACCATATTTTCCAACAATGTTTTTAGTGTCTTAAGATGTGTTTTTGCATTAACAAATTCAACCATAATATTCACCTCTCAATGGAGCACAAGTAGCCATCGTAATATAAAAAATAGCATTTTCGGACTAATCCAGTTTTTGTAATAAACCCCTTTACTGTCTCATTTATGTTGCTTATGTTTCTGTTTCAATCTCTAATGATATCTCTGTCAACAAGACATCAAGGCCTACCTACAATCTATGCTTTTAAGAACTTCATCAAAACGACTTGCTTCCATGTGGACGAAAGTGTACTCATTAATTATATCAGTAACTTTTTTTCTGAAATTGTATTTGTCTCGCCAAATGAAAAGAGTTTTAAGCATTCGTTTCTTTGGAAACACGGTCACCACACTGTCTGTGAATTTGCGTATTGTGTTTATGTAAGTGCGTTCGTGTGTGTATCAAACAATTTTGAATAGTTTCATTGAATTTCACCATTGTTGATACACTTCGTAAATATAAGCCTGNTGTGTGTGTATCAAACAATTTTGAATAGTTTCATTGAATTTCACCATTGTTGATACACTTCGTAAATATAAGCCTGATTTTTAGAGATTTCAACTATATTGTGAAACATTGAATCTTGGGATTCATACTACCGACTGAAATCGAACTTGATAGAAAAAAAAACGATGTAATGTTCTAAGATCGAAGTCACAAGACAAATCTATGGACGAGAAGGGTAAATTAAGTACGTCATTCTGCGATCTGTATTTACTGTGCCGTCGATCATCGCGACGAGATATATCAGGTTCGTCAAGTTCTTCGGGAAAAATATTTATTTGCCAAATATGCATTACTTTATAATTTCTTACGATGCGTCGGTTGAAGCGACATTTTTATCTTACTACAGCGAAGCATGTCTGTATGAATTGGTGTTCATTACTTCCACTATAGAGCCAAAACAGCTGGACCGCTTTTCACAAATGAGGTATCGTTGGACTCGTATTAACACTGCGGGTGACATATGATAGATTATGTCACGAAATGATCAATATAGCGGACACTAGCTGCCATAATGTTACTTTTAAAATGGTATTATACGTCCACCTACTTCCATTCATTATTGACATACATGCCTACAAGCAAGGTAGGTACGTTCAACAAATATATTTTGTTTCGCTATTTTATGGTGGTGCCATACATCTGCCAAGGATCAATAATAATAATAAAAAATAATAGGTGAATGTCTAAATAGATCTTCTTAATGATAAAGTTGAAACATGAAGCATAGCTGGCAGTGCACTATGTATATATCTAAGACTTCAACTCACGCCCGTGGGAAGCCACAACACCCTTACCGGGGGACTAACCCGGACTGTTACACCCGAGAGATGAATACTACCCACCGTTGCCAATAGCAATAAAATACGCACGTCAGTCGTGTGCTGCTGCCTCGCCACCTGTAAAGAGTCAGCCTGCCCCTAAGTGAGCACTGTGAAATTTCAAAACTAATTCAACCCGAATTAAAAGCTTTTAATTTTCCCGACACAAATTCTCAACTTTAAAATGCGCTCCACATAAAAAAAAACGACAGTGCTGCCACCTCTCGAGTGGTGGAGGAAGGCCCTACCTACCGCGCGACCTCTCGGCCAATCAGAGACCTCCGACCCCGTGAAATTAAAGTTACAGAGAATTATAGAACAAATTACCNTCAGAGACCTCCGACCCCGTGAAATTAAAGTTACAGAGAATTATAGAACAAATTACTCAACAAACTGTTTAAAACCATTAAATACACGCCCTCATAGTTTCTTAGCGAATCAAAATAGTTTAAAACCAAGTTTCTTAACCAGCTTTCACTCGCTTGTCACAGTAGCACACACCCACGGAGAAATAAGCGTAATTTAACCAAATAAATTCCTCAACAGACAATATAACTTGGTAGTAAACTTTTCAATACCATATCTAAATAAAACAGCACCTTGTAATCACTCGTTAAATCACTCTTTAATATCACTCTTTAAATACCAGTTACTTATAGTCACCGATTATGAAATAACTTATTTTCGCAATTCAAACTTTTTCTCAGGCCACGTCCTCATTATGAGGGCGTGGCCTGAGAAAACAAACTTTGGCATTTAAAATCCGTTTTTAACGCTATAAAAATTCTGCAATATTCAAAATTCCCGTTTTTACTGAACAAGTAAAGTAGAGCCACTTACCTAGGCAGAGTTGCTTCACTCTTCTTTTCATGTGATGGCAGGGGAGGGGAGAGGAACATTATGGGGTACCGGGCTTCCTGGGAAACTCAGTGGGCCCATTAATAAAGCTGCGGAGGGAAACCTCCGCAACTNTGTGATGGCAGGGGAGGGGAGAGGAACATTATGGGGTACCGGGCTTCCTGGGAAACTCAGTGGGCCCATTAATAAAGTTGCGGAGGTTTTCCTCCGCAGCTTTATTAATGGGCCTACAAATAGGGATGGTGCAGGGAGTTGGGAAGGGGCCAATATTGCTTCTTCCTAATCTCCCTGCAGGTCATATGAAACCCCGTTAGGTGGTAAAGGGCCCCTCACGGGGCCTGATCTAACGCCGCTCTGAGCTTCGGCAACGATGAAAAGCGGCGGCGTTCGTACGTCACAAACACCACACGATTCGCCGCGGCCACCCATACTGTGGGCCTAGTGTGCAAACGCACTTGGCACACACATACGGTAGAGCGCCCTACTAGGTACACTCTACGAGGAAGCTACTGGGCAACCCGAATCAGCTAACCCACTCCATCCACTACGTGTGATTTGTCGTTTGGAACACCAGGTTTGACGAGGTGTGGCGTTATCGCATCTGGGTACTGTCAGCTAGGGAATTACTGTCACCTGTTCCTTGCTTCCTGCGACGGCCATTAGCACCTCACCTAATGCCATTCACCTGACGAGGAGGGACTAAGAGGGCCAATAAGAGGGCATCTACGTCTCCTACAGCCAACCCATTGCCAGGTAACCCATCCCATCCATAGCAACTTGATCGAGCCACCCCGGACGATCGCCGGCACACCGCATCCTGTCGTCCGCTTGTGGCTCGGACTGCCCGTGGGCCTGGGTCTCACCAGCAACACCTGCCATACGCCAGCACACGTTGCCACCACCCGGATCCCAGCCACCCTTGGACCAGCTGCCCTTGGACGGGGCCGGGAGAGTTGTCTGCCGTAGCCTGCCAGCGGTCAGCTGCAGCGCCAGTCTACAGGTGGTGAACCAGCATCCACTGCCGCCCATGCTGCCTTAGACGCCTACATAGCCTGCCGCCGCCCAATCGGGCCGATTCTGTACACCGGCTCCCTCCGAGCTAAGGCACACCCACAAAAAGCAGCCCATAAGACCACCCAGGGTTCTCGGCCTGAACCCTCATAAAAGAGCCGCCCCTGGAGTCTATGTGACGCGCCACGTAATACAGGCCCGTCATGCTTCAATGTTTTGAATACAAAACTTGGCACCACCAGCAATGGCATACAATGCTACTACCTGTTATACTATGTTTTTTTAATTTTTATTGACTTTAAAGAATTGTGTGCATTGTCGTACATTGTATTACTACTCAAGACTTGAACTTGTCTAGCATCGCATACCAGGTTATAACGTACACCTATAGGTTGACAAACAAGTATTCATACAAGTGATTTTATTGTTTTTCTTAGTGAGCCACAAAACCCTAATACCTAATATACCATTTGTTTTAGATTTCCAGTGAACTTATGGCATTGTTTACACCACAATGTACCATAGTACACGCATAGGTGGATAAACAAGAAATTCCATAAGGATTTTTATTTTTATTAATGAGTTACAGAGTTATGAAAACTGAAAAGGACGAAATTAAAGTAATTTAACAAAAATACAGACTACGACAAAAAGTACATATTTACCACAATTGATACATTGTAAACAAACAAGGAGTTACTGATATAACTAATGACCCGACATTCCTCAATATGGGAGCAATTAATTTTAAAATAATTTTTTAAAAGCTTTGTTGGTAGGCATGACTCGACTTCTCTTTGAAAACAATAATATTACAAATGAAACCAGAAACTTATGCAACAGCAGTGAGACAATAATAAATGTACACATCCCTTACTCGAGACTCTAACATAGAAAACATCGTACAATAAAATAGCGTGCAACCGACTGCCTTGCGGAGGTCGGATTCGGAGCATCAACTTCGGATTTAATCAGTCAAATGTTTCGAATTATTTGGTTTACCAACCTAAAATATTTACAGGGCCATCATTTTGTAAATACAAGTTAAAAAATAGCTATATGGCCACAATTTCGAATATGTGCCCGACATTCTTAAAACATACCAATAAACATTATCTTCCTCAGTACCACTTGTTTGCCAAATTTGATATGAAACGGTCAACTGTTTCCTGAGATATGACACAAATGTTATTTATTCGCATGGAGCTATCTTGCAAAATGGCGCACAAAATATTCTACGTGTAAATACCGTTGGTAGATGTATTATCTACTGCCAGCATACAAAGATAAGTTAGAATTGATTAAATGGTCTCGACGATATATCGTTTGACGCTATACCGCCACTGTGGAAGACAGTGTGGCTTATAGTGTCTTGGTTAATGCCTCCAGGCACAGACTATAATGTGCTTGGAGGTTGAGGGTATTGTAATAATGAAGCCTTTTACTGTTTCATTTGTTAAGGACGAATATATTGTCTTGAGTTTACACAAGTACTACATACATCAGCCCTTCCGAGGTGTGGTACCTAATTTGACTACTCGTATTCACTGGGCGACTTCGTGGTTGAGTGGGGCTTCTCTGGGCGACGATTTTTATACTTAACTCAGCGGTGAGTGTTGGTAGGCTGTCATCTGGGAATGAGCTCCGGCGAAGTGGTAGGCCTTGGAAAACGGTCCGCAGGTGCTGCCGTCTCCCGGGACTGCGGTTCGGACTCGTGCTCACGTCTTCTCGCGATTTCTTCATGCAACTCTTCCCTCGGCGCGGTGATAATCAACTGTTTCCCCACTACTCTCGAAACTGGCTTTTTATGCTTGCCAGCCTTCAGTCTTAATTGTTGGCACGTGGTGCCTTGTGAGGTGGAGGAGGTGAAGGGGGTGGAGTGGTAGAACGCAGAACAATGCCTTTCCAAACNAATGAGCTCCGGCGAAGTGGTAGGCCTTGGAAGACGGTCCGCAGGTGCTGCCGTCTCCCGGGACTGCGGTTCGGACCCGTGCTCACGTCTTCTCGCGATTTCTTCATGCAACTCTTCCCTCGGCGCGGTGATAATCAACTGTTTCCCCACTACTCTCGAAACTGGCTTTTTATGCTTGCCAGCCTTCAGTCTTAATTGTCGGCACGTGGTGCCTTGTGAGGTGGAGGAGGTGAAGGGGGTGGAGTGGTAGAACGCAGAACAATGCCTTTCCAAACACGTGTCCTGGTTTCTGAAGGTTTAGCCGGCCGGGGGGAAGGGGCGGTAGTACCTCGCCCCTAGTTTACTCTCGTCAGCTACTTCTTCGGGGCTTTTCCACCTTGTCCTGNGGGGGGGGGGGTTGTGGGCCAGCGTCGCTCAAAAATTCCTAAACCGTCACACGACACGTTCTAAGCTAATATGGCTTTATGTCCAACATTTTGAAAATATCTAAGCTAATATGGCTTTATGTCCAACATTTTTAAAATAAGTGCTTGACATACTAAAACATGCCTTTTTACATAATCGATCAATTGTTTCCCAAGAAATGACCTAAAAACTTTATATATTCGTGTGGCACTATCTTACAAAGTGAAAGGAAAAAATGCTCCATGTAGAGACAGTTGATAGTTGTAATATATACTGTCAGCATACAGTTATGTTGGAATTGTTTACATAGTTTATACGATATAGCATTCTAAACTAAAATATACATATGGCCGCCATTTTGAAAATAAGTGTCTCACATGCTTTAAACATAACATATCACATGATTTGCAACAGTACTATTTGTTTGCCGAATTTGGTAGTAATCAGTAATTTTTTTNTTTAAACATAACATATCACATGATTTGCAACAGTACTATTTGTTTGCCGAATTTGGTAGTAATCAGTAATTTTTTTACCGAGATATGACCTAACTTTATTTATTCATATAGCTGTCTCTTACAAAATGGCCGACAAAAATAATCNATTTTTTTACCGAGATATGACCTAACTTTATTTATTCATATAGCTGTCTCTTACAAAATGGCCGACAAAAATAATCTGTTGGTTTATGATGCTTGTAATAGATACCTTCAGTATTAAAAATTTGTTTGAAATTGGTTAAATGGTGTTGTATATATACCAAAAAACTTAAAATATTTGTATGGCCTCCATTTAAAAAAAAGTACCTAATCAATTTCAGTCACTTACGTTTACTTGGCCTAACATAGTACTACTTGCCTGCCAAATTGGGTGAGAATTGGTTTAATGGTTTTCGAGATATAATGTAAACTCTTTATTTATTTGATTCTATCTTCCAAAATGGCGGAATAAAACAATATCCATCTCAAAATGTAATGCTTATTTGATTTGCTAGCATACAAAATTTGGTTTAAATCGGTTGAATGGTTCTCGAAATATGATATATCACACCAAATTTAAAATGGCCGCCATTTTCAAAGTAAGTACCCTACGTGGCTGAAAACTGTAAAAGTAAGGTGTATTTACGAAGTATTATATGTGTTCCAAGTTTGGTGAAATTCGGTTCGTGCGTTCAAAAATTGAAAGGGGCTGACATACACACAAAGAGGAAAGTGATCTCATAAGCCTTTCCTTTCTTCAGAAAGTAAGCTTAAAAGAATGAGAAACATATTTTTTTCTTATTAACATTATCCTCAAAAACAACTATTTAGACATTTGCCTAAAAAATTATAAATAGTAACCTATAATTAATGTTTAAGCTTTCTCTTTTAATCATGTATTTCAAAAAATTTCATATGTTTCTCATTAAAACATTGTTTTAATTTCGGTACGTTTACAGCCCTTATGTACTAGCTATCTACAGAGGCTGAAAATAAATAACCATTTTAATAATAATTTACAGCAATAAAAAATTTATCAGTTAAAGTTTTATTTATATTTATAGTTCAAGTTATTTTTCAGATTGAATTATTACACTATAATAATGTGGCATCCAACAAAGAATATTTTAAAAATAGTCGGAATCATGAGTTTGTGAATTTGCTACTCGCCAGTAATAACATACAGGGATACTGTAATAAGCACGAGTATATTCATTAATACAAACGCAGTATTCATACATGAAACAAAAACCTTTATCTTTAATATTATGTACATAATGTTTTTTTATTTTAAGCACAATAATTGTTATATTTACATTTTACAGTTCGACTGAAAACCCATTACATTTCAAGGAAAAGGTCGCTTCAATATTCACAATCTCGCCCGGTTCTAACATGGCTCTTGTGTATACGAACGACTTTGTCGTTCTGTGCTCATCGAGAGAATGCCCTCTCGCATGGTCTGGGCGTATACGAAATCTCTCGTGTGGAGAGTGTAGTGGAGATATTTGGACGGCTCTTAACAACGAGGTCTTGAGATAGTTCTCACATGGCTCAAAACAACTTCACATTTAGAAAATCAGAGGGCTTACGATCACATGATCGAGCAATTCGTGTAGGAGTTTAGCTAAAGCTTCAGGGCAATGTGGCTTTACCTCGAGTTCAAAGTCGGAGTTGAAATAGGGTCTTCCATACCTATGAAGAGGATCCATAGTCAATGATGAGCCGCTCCCAAGGTAATGGATAGATGAGAGAGCGAACAACCTTAAGTAATCTAATTCGAAAACATGACACATACATAGTTGTGGAAATGTAGAAACNTAGATGAGAGAGCGAACAACCTTAAGTAATCTAATTCGAAAACATGACACATACATAGTTGTGGAAATGTAGAAACGTACCTAATTCTGTTCAGCGGCAGTCCAAATTGGCAATATCTGTTTGTTATAGACCGGGGAACGCTTTGTGTGAGCAGTAATGTTGACAGCATATTGCATAAAATTGTTAATTCTATGGCATTTCCCTACTGCATAAGTAGATGCGAACATACATTTACGACGCCATTTTCGAGGACAAGTTAGATTTACACGAAAATTCGCGCTTCCGCACAGATTTTATTGTATTGTAGATTTAACTTTCCCTCGAAAGTGGTGCGGGACCCATATGTTTAAATCGACTACCATCCAAATAAAAAAAACAGGAATTAGGATTAAAAAAACAAGGTGTCAAAATAAAAAATCAAGGAATTGGGATAAAAATTAAGCTATTAAGAAAAAAAAATCAAAGATTAAATATAAAACAAGGATTAAAAAAATAATAATTCCAAGATCTGGGAACCGGGGGAAAAATTATTTTACAGTTTTGATTCACTATCTCTATTGTCCGCCACTTTGTGAGATAGTGCCAACTAAATTTATGATGTTTTTGTATCGTATCTGCGAAACTACTAAACCTATTTCTGTGGAGGTCCCTCTAACCAATAAACACTATTGATTGTGAAAAATGCAACACCCAGAAAGAATGGCCAGAATGAATCTAAACTCGGAGGATGTGTACCAGCAACAGTGTACCAGCAACAGTGATTACGATTGCAGAGAGATGGCGTACACGTAGACCCAGTAACGCCCTCTTTTGTGTGACTGTAAAGGTCTGTTTTACGCCAATTTCAGTCAGTGAAGAGCCATAAAACGAAGAGGAAGCAAGTGCCAGTATGCCTCGTCGACGTCAAAGGTCACCATATCAGCATGTGAGTGAGTTCGAACGGGGCAGAATGATCGGTCTCGGGGAAACGGGTTTGTCATACCGTGACATTTTGGCTCGTATAGGGCATGCTGCTACGACGGTGATGCGTGTGTAGAACCAATGGATACAAAAGGGTCGTATGCAGAGACGAAAGGGAACTGGACCACAATGCGACCACAGCACGGGATGACCACCATCTTGTCCGCATGGCCGTACAGCCAACCGTACAACCTCGTCCACAGTGTTGGCTCGACACTGGAGCACTGCAACGGGTGTGGACCTGTCTGCATCGATGGTTCGATGCCATCTGCTGCGGACTGGACTGGTGGCACGCATGCCATTGCATCGGCTTCCATTGTTCAGAAACCACAAACGCCTCAGACTGCAATGGACACGTGAATGCAGTCACTGGCGTGCTGAGCAGCAAAACATAGTGTTTTCGGACGAGTCCCGCTTCAACCTACCCTACAGTGATGACAGCATGTGTGTTAGACACTACCGCGGAGACCACAATCTGGAAGCCTGCATTGTGCAGCGGCATAGCAGACAAAAGAAAAGTGTTATGGATTGGGGTGCCATTGGATACAACCTGCANCAGCCTGCATTGTGCAGCGGCATAGCAGACAAAAGAAAAGTGTTATGGATTGGGGTGCCATTGGATACAACCTGCAATCTCGACTCCTACATATTGAGGGCAACCTCAACAGCAACTGCTACATCGGGGAGGTTTTTGAGTCCGAGGTACTGCCCCTCCTTCAAGCAACTCCACTTTCATATTTCAGCAGGACAATGCTCGGCCACGTGTGGCGAGGAATGTGCAAGCCTTCTTTAATGAACGACGGGTACTACTGCTTCCCTGGCCTGCACGTTCGCCTGACATGTGGTCCATCGAACATGTCTGGGATATGGTTGGTCGGCGACTTGTTCGTCACGGTCCTCTAGCAACCACTGGGGATGCTTTGTGGCTCGCATACAAACCGCACGGAGGGAGATTCCCAGGAACATATCCAGGTCCGCTTTGATTCCATGCCACGATGTTTAGGGGGTCTGATTGCAGCACGCGAGGCCTTCACACCATACTGAATTATCAAGAACAGAGATAATTTACAGTTCTGTATGTACCTAATCTGTGGTATAAAGTAAATTTCAATCACATGTATCCTTCGCATGCCTGTCAAAATTTTTAGGGAAGTATCTCTACCTCCTACTTCGTGAACAACCTCTACGCCCAGTTCCCTGAAAACCAAAATTAAAATATAAAAGCATTCGTAGCACGAATANCTACTTCGTGAACAACCTCTACGCCCAGTTCCCTGAAAACCAAAATTAAAATATAAAAGCATTCGTAGCACGAATATCTAAATTACTGATACTGTACAGTAGAACCTATTTGCAATGCCACTGCATTTTAATAATTGACGATTCCTATTCAAAGTAAAGTATTTCTGATACCTCCCTATTGCTATGGCGTATAGTAGGTATGGAATCTGCTCTCGGCGTAAGGCGCCAGCACTTGATGCTAGCCCTCTATGTTAAGGCGTAGGAATATGTCGACACTATTGTCTCTAGGTCCAATTTACCAAATAAATTCACCTTGTTTTCAAGATACCCTAAGTCAGTTTTATTTATGCTTAACAGGGTCACTTCTACAGGAACACACGAGACAACTCTCCCCTCCCCTTTTGCTACGTAGGCTACGTAAGGCTTGACGCGGAGATTTGCGCCGTGGGGGAGCAAGGTTCGTCGCACTTCCGGTATGTTACTACTTAGCTTGTCTCGAGGCGATGGTTCATCTCCCAGCTGGCGACCTGGGACCGCTCCGGCACTTGGTGGGCGTCTCGACGCCTGGTCTCGAACTCCTCCTCTCGGCTCCACTCCGCACTGCTCGATTGACGACGGCCGACTGCCGTTGGCGTCTCGTCCCGGATTCACTCCGCACTCCTCGATTCCCGTCGGCCGACTGCCGCTTTCTCGGACTCTTCCCGCCGCACGTCTCGCTTGACGTCCTCCGACTGACGTTGACGTCTTGATGCATTCTCGCGAACTCGTTTCTCCCGGCTCTGGTCCACACTCCTCGCTGGACGATGTCTGACTGATCCGTTCCTCCCTTTTCCTCGTGGTTTTGTATGGTCTTTCGAAATATTGAACTAGCATCCCCTCTGCACGTGGCCAGGCTGCTCGCTGCTTCCCCAGGGTCGTAAAACACGTGTTCGGCGTCATTTGCTTCCTCGCACATGGGTCCGGCGTTGTCCCTCGATTCTGGCCTAGAAGTTTAAGTGCTTCGTCCTGCATGTGCTACTTGGTGGGTCCCCTGGTCGGCGCACATGTGTCTTCCGTTGACTCCGGATATCGTGACGCTATTATTCCCGCCCGCTCGCCAAAAGCTCTCATTGTTTATTGTGGTAGCTAGCCTGGGACAGACACAGCCGATGGTGTGAGCTCGGCGTCCCTTGGCAGCTGCAAAACGCAGCTGTGCCGGCACATGTGTGTCTTCCAATGAGCCATCCTGGCGTCATTTTTCCCGCATGTCTGCCAAACCCTTAGTATTTATTGCAGTCGTCCGCCTGTGGTCTCTACATCATGTGTTCATTCCATTCCGCTGCCTCCGGATATCGTCTGCACGTGCAGGAACATTTGGTAGCATGCCTTGCAGCTGCGGAGTTTTCGCCAGAGCGTGTCTTCTGACGAATAAACATATATTTAGGGACGTGGGATGCATCATTTCTAATAAGTTATTTTAGGCGAATTTGTTGTTAGAAATTTTGTATAAATGTATGTAGTACGTTAAATCGGAATCTTATTTCATTATACAGTACCGGTAATATTTCACGACTTTCAGGCATACTGTACGGAATCGTTGACATGTTGAAATTAACATATTCCAATAAAGAAAGTTATTACTTATAAGTATAAATAATATATATTACGTAATATTTAATATATACGATTATAATTTATCGCATGCTTATCTAACGATATATGCTCATAAGCACTGAGAAAAACCAGGTTATAATTCAGTTTCACGCAATAATAATAGTGAATATACAATGCATTCGTAAAATAAATAAATTACATCAAACACCTTTCAATCTACACAAGTTCGAACAGTAATAATTGTGCAGTGCTACATAANTAAAATAAATAAATTACATCAAACACCTTTCAATCTACACAAGTTCGAACAGTAATAATTGTGCAGTGCTACATAACTTTAAACTTTAGCTACATTTTTACTGTGAAAGAAACTTTAACAATCAAGTATAGACTTCTTATTTACAATTTTGGAGAAACTTTAAGGGCAGTTAATACTTAAAACCTGCTGACTTGAGTCCGTTTTTGTTCGACAAGCTGTGAAAAAATGAACACATTGGGACATCCCAATAAACGATGTATACCACACGGTGGACGGCATTGTGAAGTATCGTTTAGAAATTGTTTGACGGGAAATCAACGATGGCTCCCACAGCGATTATCGCCGGATTTTAGGGAATGTGAAGGCATCCAAAAAACTACCTTCACCAACTCTAAGCACGGCTTCATGTATGGCGTCTGGATTTCCTTGACTTGCGGAAAATTTGTTGTTGTTGGGTGTAATTTCTNTCTAAGCACGGCTTCATGTATGGCATCTGGATTTCCTTGACTTGCGGAAAATTTGTTGTTGTTGGGTGTAATTTCTTCGGTATGTTTGGTCTTTTATTTTTTAATGCTCTTGTATATGGGTGATGTGAAGTTGCCTAAAATAAAAATTTTATTGTATGAGATTTATTGAAAAGAGTCGGATGCGTTTAAAACGGATGAATGAGAACAAGTGTTTCACGTGGGTGGGTATTCCTGAAAACACAGTAGAAAGGCTGATGGAAGAGAAACATAAGGCAAAATTTTCTTAATTTAATGGAAAACATTTNTCTAAGCACGGCTTCATGTATGGCGTCTGGATTTCCTTGACTTGCGGAAAATTTGTTGTTGTTGGGTGTAATTTCTCCGGTATGTTTGGTCTTTTATTTTTTAATGCTCTTGTATATGGGTGATGTGAAGTTGCCTAAAATAAAAATTTTATTGTATGAGATTTATTGAAAAGAGTCGGATGCGTTTAAAACGGGTGAATGAGAACAAGTGTTTCACGTGGGTGGGTACTCCTGAAAACACAGTAGAAAGGCTGATGGAAGAGAAACATAAGGCAAAATTTTCTTAATTTAATGGAAAACATTTNTTCCTGAAAACACAGTAGAAAGGCTGATGGAAGAGAAACATAAGGCAAAATTTTCTTAATTTAATGGAAAACATTTTTATGAGGTAGGTTTAATCTCGTCTAGTATTGGACCTATATGTAAAGAGAGTAAAGGTGTATTACTGTATACTTCCTTTATCTCTTTATATTTCCTGCTATCCGGGAGTTTTGTCTGACTGTGTGAATGGATGGAGACAGCATATTTTAATCAGGACTTAAGGTAGAATTAAAATGGATCTCCTTTTAGTGAAGCAACCAGCAACACATTAAATGCCCAAATTTTTAAAAAGTGCTGCAGAGACTTCCAAAATCGTAAAAAAACATGGCTTCAGTTTCATATGAAAGATAAATGTTTATATTTTATTCAGTGTAAATAATGTCACCGCAGTAAGTCTATTTGTTGGGTAAATTAATTAATTAATAACGAAAATTTCCATTTTATACCCAAGAATTGGTGTATTTTTTCTCTGGATAAATAATACAATTGATTTTAATTAAATATAGCTCATATAATTGGGTAAGCAATTTTTTTTTATGATTTTGTGTGAGAAAATATTTGCATTACATTTTATAGGTGTGTTTAAAGTTAAGTTTATGAAAATAAGTTACAATACATATTACACCTGTTGACTGGATTACTAATTTATAAAATAAAAATTATGTTAAACACTGTATTTTTTTTCGCACAAAGTCTAAGATATTAATGTATAATTTCATATAAATTAATCGCAGTAACAATAACATGTCANTATTTTTTTTCGCACAAAGTCTAAGATATTAATGTATAATTTCATATAAATTAATCGCAGTAACAATAACATGTCACAAACAACCGTACAAACTTGGAAATACAAAAAAGATTCTGTAATATACCTGGGAAGCTGCTGCCTTCGCAGGGCAGTGGTATAAAGTGGAACTACGTGAAGATATCGAAAGAAGAATGAACAGGGAGGGCGAGGTGATGATGTGNTATTTTTTTTCGCACAAAGTCTAAGATATTAATGTATAATTTCATATAAATTAATCGCAGTAACAATAACATGTCAAACAACCGTACAAACTTGGAAATACAAAAAAGATTCTATAATATACCTGGGAAGCTGCTGCCTTCGTAGGGCAGTGGTATAAAGTGGAACTACGTGAAGATATCGAAAGAAGAATGAACAGGGAGGGCGAGGTGATGATGTGNTAGGGCAGTGGTATAAAGTGGAACTACGTGAAGATATCGAAAGAAGAATGAACAGGGAGGGCGAGGTGATGATGTGCGCGATAACAGGCCTGGGAGCCTATTCTAAGTTTTCGTTCCGACGAAAGAAAGTTTGATCGAAACAATTTCTCGTTCCTATTTGGTATTCTAAGTTTAAAACGGCGGTAGTTTGTCGTCACGAGTCGGTGGGGACGAAACAATTGCTCACGAGCAGTCGGCAGGCTAGAATTTCGTAGTTAGCCAATATGGCGGGCGTAGGTATTAAATGTGGCAGTGTATTTCAATGACACGGAAATAAATATTGTGTAGCATCAAAGTCAGTGCAGCACATGCTTGTGTTGCATGGAGTTATAATTTTCCTACGCATACATTTACGATACGAATAAGCATGAAAAGCATTACAAACTTGCATCACACACGTCNAGTTATAATTTTCCTACGCATACATTTACGATACGAATAAGCATGAAAAGCATTACAAACTTGCATCACACACGTCTGTCCTTCTTAAACATTGTGCACAACATGATATAGACTATTTTAGGAGTGGGATGTTATTACAAGCTCGTAAATGTACGAATACGCATTTGTAAATATTAACCAATTAACTCCTATTATATTAGGACGTTCATCTATAGTCGGTTCACGACTGGAAGAGACTTTCTTGAAGCCCTGCTAAAGATCTACTTTCAATCCCATTTCGTATCCTTCCGCCAAAGGTAAACAAACATTGCCATGTGACTGCTATGTGGCAGTCACATGGCAATGTTTATATGTAATGTTTACATTCCACTGTGTGTGTGTGTGTGTGTACATGTGTTCGTACATGCACGTAACCATTATAAAAGTCATGTATATATTATTAATGGGTATTCCACAAACGTATAGTTTTTAATCTTGAGAATTTAGCACAAAATAATATGCGATGCAAGCGAAAAACATTGCATTCTATAAACCCAAAATGCTAGTGTTAAAAATTTTATGTTTTGTGTGTGTGTGTGTGTGTGTGTGTGTGTGTGTGTGTGTGTG
>NQII01006470.1:7421-25108 GCA_002778355.1 Clitarchus hookeri | reverse complement strand
GATACCTGTGTTGACTAGCACAGAATCTAACATGTCACAAACAATATAAACATTTTATTTATTCAAAAACAAAAGGTTGGAGCTCACACCTGTGTGCTGTGATATGGTGCATTGTCCATGACGATGCCACTTGTATGTTTTTGGTATCAGTGACTGTAGTTGACCCAGAAACTGAATTATGGTCCTTTTTAAATTATGCAAATTAGTTTTGCTATGTAGCACTGAAAGAGAAAAATATGACACTGATAATNAGAAACATATGACACTGATAATTTACAATAACTAAAATACAATGGCTGTAGAACAGCGGTGTTGGGGAAATGCATTAATACATAATTGTTTTCTTAGACGATTATGACTGCGATTATATTGGGTTTTTTATGAAGAATCCCTCGCAGGGGTACACAAATTCCAACACAAAGTAGTTTTTATTTTTAATTACACATTGTAATACCACCTTTTGGTTAGGTGATTCATACACTCACATTTGAGTCTATATAACCCTACAATCCTAGGTTAGTGTAAAATCCAAAAATCCTAGGTTAGTGTAAAACCCAACAATCCTAGGTTAATTTAAAAATCTAAAATAGTGATTCACCCATCGTGGGGTTAGATTCTGTTAGGTTAGGTGGGCACATGTTACGAAATTAGTCGGACGTTAATGCCCCTCGTATATTCGTGTTCTACATCATTAGTAGAGGGGAAATATACAATTTTCCATGAATTATTGTTATTTTCACAGAAATGCCCCTAAACTTAATAATTACCCAATTAAAATGTTAAAAAGACATGTATACAACATTCGACGACGTTATCAAGTTATTAACCAATTTTCTTCATGTTCTTGTAAACAATTTCGTAGGCCAACATAATTGACCTTAACACACAACTTGCAAACGCAATGGTTAATACTACATATATTTTAACATACCTTAGCACTGTGGATCTGGAGAGTTTCAATATTTCTGCCGCTCTTTCTGCGACGTTGCAGGGTTTCATTTTCTCTCGCCTAGTTAGGGAATACAACGATTCGGTGAGGTTAATGATGTCCTGTTGGCGTTGATGAGTGGTGACTTCTCTTTTCTTCACCTTGCTAGAACTCATGACTGCACACAAAAACTACCGCAACATACAACATAAAATACAGTAAATAAAATTTTAAGCAAACCTGAAATAAATTTAAAAAATATTAAACATGTGAGAACGCAAAATGGGTAATCTGTTATATAGGTTTCAGAAACAAAAGGAACCAGTACAATGAGAAATAATAAAGAGCGTATATTTGTAAAAAAAAAAAGAACCAATAAATGAATTATTATAGGTTAAACAAGATAATCGCACAAATTCTCTGGCATGTGTGTCAACCACACCTCGCCAAAAACACACGGAACGAAGGTTTGTAAACAAATGGCCGTGCTACTTTCACCTTGAGCGTGATCATGCGACTATGCAAGAAACATTTAAATCTAAACACGTTAACATCACGTCATTAATAATTGGCATAATAAGATACAAGTCTTTTCGAAACCCATTTGTAAGCGATAAATTAACAATTACGTTAAAACTTGGAACTATTTCCTCTCTTTGTGCTGGAAACCTAACAGCATAACTGTATCCGCGCTAGCCGCTGTTTGTAATGTTATATGCATGTAGCTAACGGCTAGGGTGTTTTTCAAAGGTTTCTTCCAGTCGTGAACCGACTGTAGATACAGTTTGTAATGTTATATGCATGTAGCTAACGGCTAACTGTATATACAGTTGTATTTTGTCACCAAATAGCCTACAGTTTGGAATGTTAATTTTAAAATTGAATGATAAAATTGGATAGGTAGGTATTATGTACTTTATCTAAAACGGATCGTGATTAATTTTAAATATTACGAATATGAATATATTCTGCAACAAAATGACAATTCCTTGCATTGATTCCAGAAAGGAGAGACTAATAAATTCCACATCATTTAATAATTTTAAAACTAACTTTGAAGTCGAAATGAATAACACAAATACATTCAAAATCTACGTATTCTCCTTCTGTACAAAATAAATATTTTCTGCGCTGAAAGATTATCGGCGTTTTAAAAACCATAGGCTTATGTGTGGTAAAAAGGGAGGGAAGGTTATTTAATTCACACCAAATTCAATGCCAGTCGCGTAAAAGGTTAGCAATACTGTTATAATATATCAACCAGAGAAAAAAATGGTATAACGCCAGTGACTCAGTCAATGTTACTTATTTTATATTTATTCAAAATTATCACCTTCCATGGCTCCACGGTACACTTCAGCGGACACCAAGGTTAGGAATATTAATATAATCGTTTTAAGATGTGTACATTTCTTTGTTATTCAGGACAGGTGAAATCTATATTTAAAATCTGCTAACTTTCGTTCACTTAGTCTTGGCAAAATATTTTCTTTTCCACAAACACAAATGGTTTGCTAAACACCCGGGCCACGTCCTTAATAAGTAAACATCTATATCTCACGAAGGTAAAAAAAAAAATGCAGCTCAACATGGCCACCAACTACAGTTTCTCACACTCCCCACAAAATCAAAGAACACTGTACACTATTAGTTTCTTATCAAATACATATTTCTAATTATATATTATTTTTAACGATCTAAAATTATAAGGCTTACTATTCGTGCCTTTAAGTAATGTTGTTTAAACAGATTTGAGCAATTTTAAAAACTAGTAATTCTAGTAATATTTCGTTTGCACATTGTCGACCATGCACAGAGACACTAACGCTCGTCTAGCTTGGAGCGGAGAAAGTCGGTAAGCCGAAGATGCCCGAATGTGCTTGCCTTCGAAACGACTGCGTACTCTGAATACCAATTTCATGACGACTTAATTTTCGTCGGGTGAGAGAGAGTGGGTTCATTGCGATGTGGGCAGTTCCCGACGAAACTTAGAATAAGCCCCCTGGTAATGGGTTGTGAACAGTTGGAAGAGGACTGAGCACCTGCCTACCAGCAGAGGCGGAGGGGACGCATGTCTGCCTGTGTCCGGCTGGCTATCGCCACGAGCATTTGCTGCTGCCTATGAAAATGACAGTGCTACAAGTAATGCGATCATTAGCAACCGACCATTGCAGGTTTACGGTATTATGCCTGTTGCCATGCAGCCAAAAAATATCATTTATTATGTAAATCGCACGCATTTCACTCATCTCAGTTTGAAACTGAAATTTGTATCTGTAATTACTGTAAACTTACAATTATGAAGGTTGCCATGCGTAAAACACAATAAAATGTAGGTACAGCACTAAAAAAAATTGTAATGTTTGTACTCGTCTATAAAATGGCATTTGAAAGGAACGGTTATGTGTAACATCAATAAAAATGTGATTGAGAAGGAATAATATTTTGTGAACGATTAATAAAATTTTCATCTTATCGTTCACGCAATTTATGAAAAATATATAATTTTCTATACGTCTTCCTCGAACTCACTTTCTTCATAGAGCTGCAACTAACAACAGAACAAAAGCATAGCATACCAAACTATACTAGAGGAGCTGTCATAATTTAAAAGAAAATAAGTTGTATTTATTTTATTGATTGTATTATATGTGACAGAGTAATGTTCGCATTTTATTAAAGCAATAGTATTATAGCCTTAAAGTATTGTCAATGTATTATAGAACTGATTTGGAAAATATTTTTGTGAAATTTTGGATTTTTATTTGTAATGTGCCACAATTATATAATTAAAAATAACTTCAAGTATCCTTTTTTCATGTAGAAATATAAACGTTATTATTTAATTCTAAAGTAAATATTTTGGAGTTACCAAATATGTATATACTCTGTTCAAAGAGAAACTAAATACGCATTATTTTCATTTCGAGCTGCAATATTTTGTCCACTGGAAGAAAATACGTCGAATAGTTCGCATGAACAGCCTGACTGTACGGAAATTGTCGGACAAGCATTTGAAGTGACTGTACTGTGTTGCTAAGGGGAAGGGACTGGATGGGGGTGACGCACGCTAATTAGTCTGGCCAGCACGAGTCTCGCTGCTCGTTCTGCAGTCCGGTTCAGGTACATGGCTGCCAGGTGTTGCGACAAAGTGATTGCAGCCTCTACAGTGGTTGTGCGATCAAATTAAAAGAATATGGGTACACCTCAAGCGTCCAGTCGAAAAAGGCACGAGGTTTCCCTTCAAGAAAAAAGAAAAACCGAAGTGGCTTACACCTGAATATCCTAAAGAAACACCGGTAAGGTACAACATAATACTTATTATTGTACACAATTATTTTAAAAAATCGTGTGTTTGTGTGTGCGCGCATGTGCATAAGAGAGAGAGGGAGAAATAAAGGGCGTGGTAAATGGTGCATTCACGTTAGCGTGTGCATACACACACACACCCACAAACACACAGAGAAGAGTTGAAGCCTTACTGTTGGTTTTGGATATGTATTTATTTCTTACCCCGGTTGTATTGTAGTTTATCCAAGCAATATTGCAGTATCACACCAGTGTCATTCATAACATGGCCGACAAATCCACTAACTTCATGAGTTAGGACCGGGCAAGGCATGCGTACATGAAATTAGAACTAGTGAGTTAACAAGTGCAACAAAAACCTTCGTAATGCAGATGTAACTGGAAATTATTTTCACTAATTCAGTTAGTTTGTAATTTTTTATGATTAAATGATGGTGTTTACGGTAAAGTGATCACTTTTGGAAAATAAATTCTCTGTCCTCAACTGCGCTATATTTCAGAAGACACGTTGTAACTGGTATGGTCTCCGTAGAGTTGGGAATGAGTTAAGAAAAGTAGTTCCATATTTCAATGTCGAATCACAAATGTAAAGTATACGAGTAAACACGTTAGCAATATATACACACGCATAACATTTTCCCAGTTAAACTTGACTAATACATGAATAAAGTGATGAGGTTCATGACGATGCCGATTTTACATATGCACATTAAAATATATCTTAAGCAGGTATTTCAAAAACCAACACAGTGCAGATTTTTTTCAAATACTTAGTAAAGTGTTAGAATTGCTTGATTAAAATCAATTACGGAAATAACCTTGGGAAGCTACGGCACATTTCCTCAAGCTATTTGACGACTGGTTCGATGTTTTGAACAGCAACTACCCTTTTAATACAGACAAAAGCAAGCTTGCATGCGGATTAAACAAACTGGAACACCACAAAATTTTGTCAGGAATTGACGAATTTATATGCTTAGTACAAGTGATGGGCCACGGGAATGAAATGCCCGTGAATGTTGAATGTTCGTGTTACAAACAATTTTCTAAGGAATTTGTTTCATTATTTGAAGGAAAAATATGGAATCACTCATTTGCTAACTGATAAATTAAACCAATACGTATTTTAAAATTTATTTTTTATATAAGAAGCATGAGATGTGCAAACGACCACCTAGCACCATTTTATTTCAAGTACAGAATACGTTGGTTATGTACTGGGAAAGCATTATGGAATGTATTAACAAGAAACCGCAACGCCACAGACAATAATGAATAAGAGTGTCTATCAAAAATTACTTCACGGGATCTTATCAAAGCCAGATGAGTCACGAACAAAAGAGAAAAGCACATGTGCGCCTGCCAACATGCTGAAAAGCACCAACTTGTCAGACCTTTTTAATGACGACACTTAATCAAATGAAGACAATAATGCCGACAATACAAATTATGCTATCTTTCAAGAATGCGATAATGTCGTACAAGTAGAGGGGCTGATGTACACTGGGGCGACAAAAGTCATGGGATACCTCCTAATATCGTGTCGGACATCCTTTTGCCCAGCCAAGTGCAGCAACTCGACGTGACATGGACTCAACAAGTCGTTGGAAGTCCCCGGCAGAAATATTGAGCCATGCTGCCTCTATAGACGTCCATAATTGCGAAAGTGTTGCCAGTGCAGGAGTTTGTGCACGAACTGACTTCTCGATTATGTCCCATAAATGTTCGATGGGATTCATGTTGGGCGATCTTGGTCGCCAAATCATTCGCTGGAATTGTTCAGAATGTTCTTCAAACCAATCGCGAACAGTTGTGGCCCGGTAACATGGCGCATTGTCATTCATAAAAATGCCATCGTTGTTTGGGTGCATGAGGTCTATGAATGGCTACAAGTGGTATCCAAGTAGCTTAACATAATCCTTTCCAGTCAATGATCGGTTCAGTTGGAACAGAGGACCCAGTCCATTCCACATTCCATGTAAAAACCGCCCACACCATTATGGACCCACCATCAGCTTGCACAGTTCCTTGTTGACAACTTAGGTCCATGGATTCGTAGGGTCTGAGCCACACTCGAACCCTGCCATCAGCTCTTACCAACTGAAATCGGGACTCATCTGACAAAGCCACGTTTTTCCAGTCGTCTAGGGTCCAACCGATATGGTCACGAGCCCAGGAGAGGCGCTGCAGGCGATGTCGTGCTGTTAGTAAAGGCACTCGAGTCGGTCTTCTGCTGGCATAGCCCAGTACAACCAAAGTTCGCCACACTGTCCTAATGGACACGTCCGTCGTACCTCGCACATCGATTCCTGCGGTTATTTCGCGCAGTGTTGCTTGTCTGTGAACACTGACCATTCTGCACACACGTCGTTGGCCTCGGTCATTAAGTGCAGGCGGTCGGCCACTGTGTTGTCCATGGTGGGAGGTTATGCCTGAAATTAGGTATTCTCGGCACACTCTTGACACTGTGGATCTCGGAATGTTGAATTCCCTAACCTTTTCCGAAATGGAATGTCCCATGCATCTAGCTCCAACTACCATTCTGCGTTCAAAGTCTGTTAATTCACGTCGTGCGGCCATAATAACGCCAGAAACCTTTTCACATTAATCACTTGATTACAAATGAAAGCCCAGCCAATGCACTGCCCATTTATACATTTAGTACGCGATAATACTGCTATCTGTATATTTGCATATTGCTATCCCATGACTTTTGTCACCTCTGTTTGTTATAGGATGTGTAGCCCACAAATATCGAATATTATATCGAGACCTCAGAAATTACTGATAATAACTCGATAAAAACTTTTACCACAGGAGGAATTAGAGAACCGAGCGAAAAATTACCCAAAACGTTACAGTTAGTAGAACAGAATTTTCGTTAAGTTCATGAAGACATTTTTAGCAAATAAAATGACATAATACATTTGGTAACAGAAGCAGTAATCGAAAAATCAAATTGCATTCCCCCAGAAGTCATTTACCACTTCGTAAAACCACGTACTTACACTCGCATAAAATTAATTAATAAACAATTTGCTAGCAATGCCAATGCAATTAGGAGAAAAGTATCGAAAAAAATTAAAAAATTTAACAAATAATAGTACATTAAAACCCAGTAAACTAGATCAAACTAACAAAAAATGCTNCGAAAAAAATTAAAAAATTTAACAAATAATAGTACATTAAAACCCAGTAAACTAGATCAAACTAACAAAAAATGCTTTTTCAGCGAGTGTGCCTGAAGTTCAGTAATTTCAGCTACTTTCATGAAAAATGTTGTGTAACATTTGGAATTGTATTTGTTCGGAACTATTACTCTTAAAGATTTATTATATTCGCATATCAAACAAAGCTCGTAAGTAGCCTTACCCTCAGACATTCCGGTAAATANCGAAAAAAATTAAAAAATTTAACAAATAATAGTACATTAAAACCCAGTAAACTAGATCAAACTAACAAAAAATGCTCTTTCAGCGAGTGTGCCTGAAGTTCAGTAATTTCAGCTACTTTCATGAAAAATGTTGTGTAACATTTGGAATTGTATTTGTTCGGAACTATTGCTCTTAAAGATTTATTATATTCGCATATCAAACAAAGCTCGTAAGTAGCCTTACCCTCAGACATTCCGGTAAATANACTCTTAAAGATTTATTATATTCGCATATCAAACAAAGCTCGTAAGTAGCCTTACCCTCAGACATTCCGGTAAATAAAAAAAACGCTGTTCTTGGCTCTAATAAGTATGGCTGGATGTGCGCATAGAAACGCGCTGTTAGGAAATATGTTTTATTTAAGCGATAGTAGGATTATGTAACTAATATTAATTTAATAAGCGCACTCTTTCTTCTGGTTTTTGTAAATTTTATAACCTTAAAATGATCTCGCATGTCTTTGCAACCCAGTCAATAAACACAAGTCTTAGTTATATACATAGTGTTTTTAATGCCAAATAGCATTTATTTACAAGTAAGACTTGAATATTCTTGTATTACAAATATTTATTTACAAGTAAAACTTGAATATTCTTGTATTAATGTTGTAAAAAAATTTAAGTGTATGCTTTGCTTGAAAACTAAAAGAAGATATGTTAACATTTCAATAAACTGCTGTGCAAAAGGCACGAGCGCTCGATGCACAACTCCGCACCTTTCTCAACTTTCATAAATATACCACATTATCTGACGAAAACGCACATGCGTATTGCGGTTTTTTGCAAAATGATGTGCAAAGTCCTGAGAGACTTTTGAAGTACACCGCAAGTTTTATAAGTAAAAGTATTAGCCATAACATATTATTTTAAAAACATTGTGCATGGCACGTAAAACTTAAAAATTTTCTTATGTAAAACAAATTTTTTTAATGACAAAGCACCAAAGTCACTTACATCAAACACAAATATCAATCATTGTCATACTCTTCAGTGTAAAAAATAAAATTTGGAGGAATTTTTACTCGTCAGTTATTTAATAACGGCAGTTTAAGTGAATGCGCGTCAAGCGCTGCCAGGCAAGGCGTAGGAGCCGTCACCCCGAGTACAAGCCAGGTGACGGGATGCGTGAGTAGTCAACCAGTTGAGTTCACCTCCCACTCTTCCCATCAAGCACCCTCACGCCAGGGGGGAAGTTCTCCGCTGCCGCGCCTTCTTCGCAGCCGTCTACCTTGAAAACTCAACCCAACCCGACCCAAGACGGGGAAAGAAGTTGGACGATACACCTCAATGCACATTAAAAGAAAAATACCACCAGAGGAATAGAATGCCATAGTATTTATATAGCTTCATTTTCTGAGGGCGCAGTTCAGGTAGTATTTGGCTTCTCTACCACTAAGTCCCATTGTACACCTACATTTTCGAAGAAGAAATAAACAAACAAAATAACTACACTGATTAGATTTATATATTATATACATATATATAATGTATTATATATAATATTTATATTTAGATCAGATATATAATATATATTTTGAAAAAATNTTATATACATATATATAATGTATTATATATAATATTTATATTTAGATCAGATATATAATATATATTTTGAAAAAATTATGTGTGGTGCCTTTGAGGCCTACAGCAAGGAATTTGGTTTGGAAAGGTCAAAGCTATTCATACAACGTCATTCTGTGTTATACCACATAATTCCTCTGCAGCTTCTGCTGATATATATTACTTTGCGCTTTTAAAAGCTATAAGAGTGCATAGAAAAACTTTAAGAGGTACACATTTGCAGTAAAGACATGATATAGGCCTNCGCTTTTAAAAGCTATAAGAGTGCATAGAAAAACTTTAAGAGGTACACATTTGCAGTAAAGACATGATATAGGCCTAAACTATGTCCGAAGTCAGAGCTATAGCCAACTACTCTTACGCCTTCCTACACTTAAAACAGGTGCATCGCAAATCACAGTTTATTCTTATAACGTTAACGGGGAAGATGTCTACCGGCAGGGAAGATTCGTGCTTTTTATTCGCTTCATACTTTATGTTCTCAAATCCAAGCATGGCTGCTAGTGTATCGCTTCGCGTGAAGTCTATCTGTGCGGTGCAGTACATCTCACTGTGTAGCATATTAGCATTACCTCGCAGCACCAACCTCACATCCAGCCCCAGCATACGCTTAGGTACTCGCCAATGTCTTCAATCTCATACAAGCCTGTGGTTACGCGTACCTCTACTCTCTTACTGTCCTCATTGGCGTAACGAAACATGCAATTGCGTTCATATATGTTCGGTACGGAGAAGTAAGATTGAAAGTCCATCACCGCAACGGACCAAGCCCCGTCCAGGTTGAGCGGGGGGAAATGCGCGGAACACAATTCCGAGCTATTGCCCAACACGATCAGGGTTACAGACATGACTGAGGCTTACATATAATGAGTTCTCGTTAAGTATATCTACCGCGAAAGGAAGCGCAGACATAGGTGCCCTTAGTTCCATTCTCGAAGCAATTGCTCTGCCTCGTAGTTGTAGTGCAATCTCGCTCCCCTCCAATACGTGTTCAGTTCGGGTAGGAGCCCTCAAGTTGCCATAGCTGCAAAGTATTCTACCGTATCACCACACTTTTTATATGCAGTCCAATGCATTCCTGGCCCGAGGCTGGTATCTAGGTTTACTATACCACACTCGTCGCACTTCATAGGTGGTCTCGCATGAACACACCTTGGAAATTGTCTATTTTTAATTTGCAAGCAAACTTTCGTATGTCTATGTTGATGAGTGGACGGCTGGGCAGGGACACGAAGAGCGTTTCTTTCACCCAACCCTCCTCCTCCCCTGTTTTCGCTTCCTCCCCCCATTACTGCCTCCTACACAGTAGGGTCGAATATACATTCTGCTGCTGTTTTTTTTACATCTAGCGAGCTCCTCCATATTCTTATTGTGCCACATCGCCTCAGTCAATTGCTAGTTCTCCTCCTTCGCCATGTTCTCCGCTCTCGCAATACTAATTGTGCCCTCGGTAAGACTGTCGAGAATGCATAGCACTGGCAAGATGAAGGGCAAGATGCCTCATCGCTTCCTCCTTCCTACTTTGCATGGTTTCCTCCCGATGTTTTTCTTCTTCCTTCATAATCTTGGACACCCCCCCCCCCTCCTCAGTTAGATGTTCGCCGAGTTTGGACTTGGGCGATCTAACTATCGAATTTGCTTTATCTACAAGAACAGTGTCGGTCATGTGCTTATCTTCCAACTTGCTACTGATCGCATATGCGATATTGTGTTCCTTAGATGCTTCGTCTAACGAATTGAAAGGGACATCGCTTAGCTTCAATCTCCATGCTAGTCATGTACCGGGTCCGCAATGTTTGTAGCCTGGAATGTGCGCTTAGAAAGGGAGGTTGTTTATCAGCATATTCACCAGCCTACATCCCATCTTGATATTACTCCCATGGCACCTTACGACATACTAACACACATCTTTATCGCTCCGTGTACTTTATATGTTTGTGGCCAACCACATCACCTGACATCAAACTTGACCATTCATGGGGGATGACTGTGATAAGTACTGCAGTTTAGTCATTCACATATCAGTTCAATGGAGATCATGCCACAGACCACTATGCTTCCTATTCGCATCACCATCGCCGACGATGAAACTAACATTTGTGGATCACATCATGGGGAGCTAATACCTGCCATTGTGCAGGGTACATAGCAGGACTGAGCAACTGTGTAAAGACATGTGTGCTTCTCAGCCTTTTGGAGGAACCAAACGGTCTTTGGTTAGAGAATGCTTACTCATACCCGAAATCTCTAAAACAGCCAAAGTACCTACATATAGTGCAAATACTACAGGTGGTAGATGGTCTTCGCTATTTTCCATTTAGCAACAATGAAAAAGTCGTGCTACCAAGTCTGCTTTACCAAACTCTGTGATGGTTTTCGACGATGTAGCATGTAAGAAACAGTCAGTCGACCATGTAGCAGTATTTCAGCATGGGTCGCCATGTGGCGGTGGATTCGATTTACCAATGTCAAACTTATTCACGTATGCCTAAGCAGCTTCTGCATGTCAATTCTGATTTCCTCATTCTATTTCGCATGGATGACCTGAATTTTCGTCATGTCTACTCCGATCACGTTAATACCGATATGACGTTCGACAGATTTAAAGACATGTGCTCATGTTGCTGGCGCGAACCTCGCGGTTTCCTTGTTATAACAAAGGATTTCCAGCCTCATAACGGAAGGTACCGAAGGGGAATCGATCAGTTCATTATCGTCAATCAGTGAACTATGAGCTACACCATATCCAAGTTCGGCCATAGAGGCCTGAAGTGTGTGATAGACAGCTGTAATACATCTACTAATGATGGAAACTGCAGTTTCAGAAGGAAACTAGCCAAGAATCTCGGAGGGCCGAAACATGATGGTGATGAGGCTAATGTATAATTTGTCTGCAGCGTCTCTTCGGAGGCGTTGCAACCGGTGGCAGTACTGCAGGCCGACATCGAAACTCATCTTCACACACTGACATCTGGTATGACCAGAATGGCTACTTTAGAGGTGAAACTCAACAGAGTGGGCCAGCGAATAGCCAGCAGAGTTCATATGGCAGTGACCACCGAATTACGCTCATTGACTGAAGATGTTCGCAAACTGACCTATTTAGGCGGGAAGCTCGCCACCGTGGAAGGCCGTCTCTTCTATACGAATATACTGACTACTAACATGGATTTGCGGCTTGGTTATTGATCGAGAGTGTGTCTCAACTAACTGATTTTGCTTCCGGCGATGCGCTCGATGCCGTAGAAGGGTGGCTGTTCTGCAAAACACGAATGTAATGTCTGCTGAGATGGATACCCAGATTCACAAATTAACTGAAGGTGTGCTCAAACTAAGCTCTTTAGGAGGCAAACTTGTGGCTATAGAGAAGAAGATTGACAATGTGGGGGAGCAAGTTTCTGCCAGAGTTCTTGCCGGTCTAGCTACAAAACTATACGAACGCCTTTATGACAAGACTGAGAGTGATGTCATGCTAGTCGCTTTAAGTAAGAAACTGAAATCGAACCTCGATGCTGTCAGTACGATGTCCACTACGACGAATACTCAAATTCATACATTGACCGATGATGTTCGGAGCATGCTGAGAAGCAAGCTCACATCCGTGGAGGCAAAGCTCGATAACTTGGGCGAGCGAGTTGACAATAGAGTTCTTAATGCCCTGGCGGCTACACTGAAGGATTACCTTAATGCTGTGGACGAGGGTGCAGGCAAGTTGGCCGTTTTGGGAGACAAGCTCACGACTGTAGAAACGAAGCTCGGGCAGGTTGACATCAAGTTTGTTGCTAATATCTCTGCTAAACTAGTCGAACACCTTAATATGTCGAACGAGGATGCAAGCACGCTGAACACTTAAAGTACTCAGCTGGGGAGTTTGGCTAACTTGGAATCGAATCTCAGCTATGTCTTCGAAGGAATGGTCAATAGTGTTCTTACTCACATGGTCGAGGAGCTAGAAACGCGTGACCGCACTTTTAGTATGAGACTTGAAGATATTGAAGAACTTAAACAATAAAGGATTGTACATTACCTAAACGACTTGAGCAAAGACGATGAAAAATGGACACATTGTCAGCACATGCGAGATGCGGTCATCCAGCGAATCACCACATCCGAAGATAAAACTGTCAAGCTGATCGAGCGAAGAGTCAATGCCTAAAATATATATAGTATGAACTTTCTGCTTTTACTATTAGTACAATGGCTACTACCATCGAGGATTTACCTCGTGTAATTGCAAGTGTGTCAATGAGTATCAACTCTTAAAGCGCGCGCATGGAGCGCGATGCTGTATTGGAAGAGGCCTTCAGGCCGCTCACATCTCGGCTGGATAATTTACAGAGGCAACCCGTCCCCCCTGCCGACATGAAGACTGAACCGCATGTCGAACACGGGAGGAAGCGCAAGATACTTCTGGAGGAGGATACTGTAATTGTTGAAGATGATGACGACGATTTACCTTTAGCCACATTGAAACGTAAAAAGGACAGATCTTATTTGCGCACGACCGCTGTCCACAATTACCTCTCTTCGTACACAACGAGGCTTAATGGTCGGCGCAATAAGAAATGGTTCTTGGGGAAGAAGCAAAATTTTTTCTACCAAATTATTTTATACAGATTGATGATGAAGCAATTCGAACATCCCCAGGCCTCTACGAATTGCTGTTTAAGCAAGAGCCCGGTGGGTTTTCACGAGAGGCGCTTCACCAGTACAAGAGATTACTTAGCCTCATGAGTGCACATTTGGCCAACAATGATGCTTCCAGAAACACATATAAGGATGAGACACATCCAAAATTCGGCATTGTTGCCGATCTGTTTCCAGACGTCGGCATAGCGAGCGGTTCGGGTCTGACATCGAAGCTTGATGGGAGCAGTCAGCTCGAGTATGTGTACTGGGGTGATGTGAATGAGCTAGTATCATGTCTACGGCTGCTAGTTGCATCTCAGCAGGCTGGCAATCAATCGCTTACGAATGAGATTGTGAACATCGTGGAATAAATGTGTGAAGGTGGATACATATACTAATGTCATGTGCACATATCGCTGTCGACCTTCACTGGCATGCTCGTCGCAATTATTGTAGGCAAAGAGTTCTCGTTTTTGTACTGAGAGATGTGTACCAGGCTGGCCTAGTTGAAATCATGCCATATACCTCTGTTAATAAGGGCTATAGATACATGTTGATGGTAATAAATTAATTCAGGAAATATGGATGAGCAGTACCGGTTCGCCGGAAACTAGGTGAGGATGTGACTGCTGCGATGAAGAATGTTTTACAAGACAAAGGACCGTCTAAAAATATGCAGACGGATATTGGCAGAGAATTCTACAATCTGGTCTTCCGTTCGATAATGGATGCAAATAAAATCAATAATACTGTGTGTTTGGCGATAAGAAATCCTCCATCGTTGAACAATTATTCGCATTATGAAGACTGCTATGTGGCGTGAATTTTGGTGGCGGGGTAGTTACAATTGGCTGGGGTTACTACCTCATTTGATTTCCCACTACAATGGACGAGTACATCGCACCATCTGCGTGCGACCAGTGAACATTAAGGACAATTCTTTGCTGTAGACTGTGTTCAAAAATGAGAATAGATTGGACAGGCTCAAGACTAAAGCAAAAATGGGCGACTATGAGTGAAGGGAATATAGACAAAATCATACATACTGAACTGGAGCTGCGAGGTCTACAGGGTTGACAAAATCCACCATTACGAACCACAGACATATCAACTCGTCGATCTGAATGATGAAAAGCTGAAGGGTGGATTTTACGAACAAGAGATCATGACAACGAAGTTTCCAGATGTCTATTTGGTTGAGAGGGTACTGCAGTAAAGGGGAAGCAGGCTGTTTGTCAAATGGGTAGGTTTCAATTCAAGTCACAATGCTGGATACCGAGGTCGGGGCTTACTGACGTGTAATTGGCCTGCAATAGATGTGTATGTGATTGAGCTTGTATGTACCGCAGTTGAATGTATTTGTTTTAAGTGTTAATAAATTGATTCTTATAAATTGAACTGTGTGTACATTTTATTCCTACTTACTAATTGTTACAACCATGTATGTTTTTATTTTGTTAGACTGGCATGCTCGCATGCGGCATCTGGCCATCGCGCGCTCCCCTCTCACACACTTTGCACTGCACACCTCCCTCCCAGATGCTTCGTCTGGGGGGCTGTGCGACCGCGCTCCCCACGAGGAATTTGTGCATCGCTGCACTTTAATGTATTCGGTCACTCTCCAGCAGAGCTTTGCATGGGGGAGCGTGAGACCACACCTGAGGGGTGACACACATCGCTGCTCACCTGCGGATATTCTATGATTGCCCCATCTGGGGTGGTGCTTTAATTCAGTCATGGCTGGCTTGGGACCGGCAGCATCAGCATCCATCACTGACTCTCACCCTCCACATTATTCGGTTGGGGGAGGCCATGCAATGAGGGTGTTGTGCCTTGCTACTTTTAAGTATCTGGCCACCTGTGTCCTGCGGATATACCATGATTGCTCGTCTGGGACGACACATGAAACTGATTTAATTCAGTCTTGTCCGCGGGTTGGTTCGGTGGCGACATTATGCAAAACGTCATGTGGCCTACACACGTTATTTGGTGGCTGGGTGGTCACGTTGCCAGGGTAATGCAGCTCACTGCTTTTAATGTATCTGGTCATCCTGCTCTCCAGCAGATGTGCTATAATTGCCCCCTGTCTGAGAATGTGGCTTTAATTCAATCTTGGCTGACTTTATGCATAGCATTGTCACTATTCGGCTGGGAGGCTACACCATGAGGGTGTCATGCCTTGTCGTGTTTAAGGGATTCGATTGCCCATGTCCTGTGGATGTATTATGATTATATGTCTGGGACGATGAATGTCGTTGCTTAAGTTCAGACATGTTCGGGGGATGGTTGCTTGAATTCAGACGTAATCGGGAGTTGGTGATGACATTATGAAAAACGTTGTCTTCCCTCCTACACACATTATTCAGCCGGGGCTGCTGCAGACCGAGGGTGATGCGCATCGTAGCTTTTTACGAATTATCAGGTCTTGGTTGGGCAGGGAAGGTGTGCGCGCGGGCGTTGGGTCTGGTACATTTGTATTCTCGGACTGTGGTATTCAATTATTTTTTTTAGGATGGCTGGAAGGGGTGGTATGCCAGTTTCCTTACATATAACTCTGAGCTGGGTTGGGTCACCATTCGCAGTTCGCTCGCATGTGTGTACATTATGGCTGATCGTTACGTTCGCGACGAATACAAGCCCATCCGAGCACTCGATGAAACTGAGGCTGCTGCATCACGCTTGACCAAAAGGCATCGCCTGCCACCATCAATCGTTTAAATTGACGATGACAACGACGATAACGATACCGATGAGAGCGATTCGTCAATTGTTCACCTTCACCGCCGTCATGGCAGGGAGGCAGTGAGATCGTGATCGAGGTCTTCGCTGGCCCCACATCAGGCTAGGTCGCACCCCATAGCCATTGTGCCACCTCTGCCGGAGGCGCCGATTTCACCTGCCTCATCTGAGGCCGACACCTTCGAGCCATTCCTGGGGGTGGGGGATGAGGCAGGTGACGTCGACATCGGTGACATAGGCAACCTCGGCAACCTCGGCGGTGATGGTGATGATATTGACGATGTTTATGCTGACGATGACGAGGACATCGGCAACGGTAATGTCGCGTTAAATGCTATGCGCGAATTGACAGTCGCTCTCGACCGACACACCGAGTTGCATCGGACGGCCATGGAGGTACAGCAGAAGGCTTATGACTGTTCATTCCCACAATGCTCTGGAGCTGCATGCCACTCATTTATCGTTGGCCACTCTGCAGAACTCAATCGATGAATATCGCGCTGAGTGTGCATGCGCTCAGGTGGCCCTTGATGAGAAAAAAATGTTGCTTCGCACTATTGCGGACTTCGCGGCGCACTTTGTTGCTGTTCTCCAGGATGGCCGCTTGCATCCGGCGATGTTGACAACAACAACAGAATTGACGAGGACGACAATGATGACGATGTTGACGACGACGACGATGATGATGCTGAAGACGATGGCGATGGTGATGGTGGCTGCGGCAGTGACTGACATACTGACCTACTGACTGATGCACACCCCGACTGCATCGATAACTGTGACGGTGGTGGGCTCGTCGTCTTCGACGTCTTCGCAGTCATCATCGCAGCTTGTACGTGTTTCTTTCTTCTGGTAGTTTTTTATGCTCTATGCTGTCGCCTTTAGTATGCTTATGTGTTCGTGGGAGAGACGCTCGTGTTGACCATCGGTTTTTCTTCGCTGCTGCGACAGGGTTAGTGTGGGACGGGAAAAAAAGCCACGCAGAGCGTGAAGTGAGCCTAGTGCTCTGGCAGAGACGATGGGACGCGTGTAAACTGTGCCTGGCACTCTGATGGGGACTTGGGGGGG